>SKCR01029736.1:0-268391 GCA_019454045.1 Zanthoxylum bungeanum
GGGATCAAAAGAGGTGATAGGGAACCATCAAAGAGCTTGGAATACAAAAGCTTGGAGCTTCAAGTCTTCTTCCTCCTCTTGGCCGAATCTTCCATCACTTGGAGCTTCTACCATTTGATCATCTTCTTCATCACAAGGCATTGTAAGTATGATTCCGCCATACTTCATGTTTAAATATATATTCTTTATAGTATTTCACATGCTTAATCTTTGTTTGGGACATATTATAGAAACCAACACTAGTAACTTGGAGTAGAAGTTTCACCTGATTAGTCACTAACTTCTTTATTCTCTTTTCGCTTGTCTTTTTGCTTTTGTGTGCATTAGTTTTACTAACTTTTTTTGTAAAATGTTTGTGGGTATCATTGCTGTACCTCAAGAGACTACAACTCGTCCACTAGGGACACCTAGGGGTTTAAAGGCTTGTTGCATATGCTAAATGCAACCGTGGATCCCTACGAAAGTGGTTAGTTAAATTTTATTATGTTATTTTATTTTATGTTTTGCTCGAGGACTAGCAATGTTAGGTTTGGGGGTGTGATGAGTGGTATTTATATCACTTATTCTCACTCATTTGACCTAATGTTTTGTATTGTTTCTTGAGATTTATGAACGTTTTGATGTGTTTTGTTGTTATTTTGCAGATAAATAAAGTTTGGATAGCACTTGAGGCAATTTGGGGCAAAACCGGACAAAAAAGCGTCAACAGGAATATTTTCTTCTTTTGCGCGTCGCGACTCTAGAGCATTGCGCGCCGCGACGCCCAGCATGCGTCGGATTTACTAAAGTGCGCCGGGTCAACGGGTCAGAATCTTTAACTTTGCTAACGTGCGCCGTGCCACGTGTCACCATCACAGAAGACTGGCTAACTTGTGCCTGCCACATGTCATCATCCTACGATGCAGACAATCATCATCTATGCTATCTTGCACCTTGCCACATGTCGACATCTCAACGGACTTGCTAAAATGCGCCGCTGCCACGTGTCGCGATCTAACGCTGCCGACAATCACGCCTCAGAGTGACGTAAGCAATGACGTCATGAACAGTGCCACGTCATCGGATAAGTATCTGAGCCGGTGAATCAACAAGTGACACGTGTCACTGTAGCGGGCGTCGCGACGCGCAACACTTTAGCGTCGTGACGCTGGACCCCTATCCGCGCCTATAAATAGAGCTCGAGATTTCAGTTTTTGTTGTACCATTTCCTCTGACTAATTTGATGTAATTAGGGAGTTCTTCTCTCTCTAAGTTCTTTTAATTTAGTTTTGTAATTTTTAATTACGTTCTGTAATAATAATAAGTTACTTTGTTTATTTTACAGTTTTTACTACTCATTATGAGGAGGTAACTTCCCCCTGCTAGGGTAAAAGGTAATTCTTTTACTATTGCTTCTTAGATTATTCTCCCATAATTATAATATATTCAAAGTTTTAAATTGGACTTAATAAGGATACCGCCAGACTGGTCGGTTGGTAATTTTATTCCGCCTATATGGCTGGTTGTTTTCATTCTGCCTTTATGGCTGGTTATTTTGATTCCGCCTTTATGGCTGGTTGTTTTCATTCCGCCTATATGGCTGGTTATTTTGATTCCGCCTTTATGGCTGGTTTATATTAAAATGATTCCGCCTTTATGGCTGGCTGTTCTTAAACTGATTAAATCAAGATACCGCCTATATGGCTGATTGGTAATGTTTTGCAAAGCTTATATTATATTATGGGAGAAATCTAATTAGTATATAGTAAAAGTAATTCCTTTTACCTTAGCAATTTTATTTTAATTCACTTTCAGCATTTATTTTATCGCATTTACTTTATGCAATTTTATTTTAAGTCTTTTATGTTTTTAGCCCTAGTTATGTGTCATAGCTAAGTTAGTTATCTAGGGTTGTGATGAATTTCAATTTAACCGGTTTATAAGGGTTAGATTATAGTTTGGGAAATTTAAAGATTTATTTATTGAGTCTTAATCTTAAAGCCTTTTTATTAATTGGCCATTAATAAAATTGATTAGGTAAACTTAAAATGAACTAGACATAGGGATTTTAAGTTTAAGACCTTAGACTCAATAGCCCACGATCTTCCTGTTGGACAATTATGACCCATAGCGTCACTATTTGTACAGATCATGGTGTTGTTGTACAAATTAACTATGTGACAAAGGAGATTGCTATCTTATCATTTGTGATTAGATCACCTTAGATATATAAATGATATGAGGTCCCTATGATTAGTTCCTGGATTGAGAATGATATGAGACAGTATCAGTCAACAAAGGATTAATCATTAAATATCCCTTGTCAGAGTATTATCGAGATTGGACATCGGTAATGCGTAAAAGACTAGTATTGCACTTGTGCACGTTGTGAGGGCATAACGGGCATAGTTCTCATATATTTAAGTATTGGATACTTATGCAAGTGTAGTAGGAGGTTGTGTTTCACTGATAGTACGGGAAACAGCTTCGCTCTGGATAGACACCCTCGGAATCCCATTGGTAGTATGACTATGTCTATGGGAGTCCGAAATCAGGGTAGGTGTATTTGGTCTTAACCTGAGACTTGCACCGCTAATACTTACGACAATCAATATACTTTGGTTGAGGTCATCCAAGGCTTTAACCGGTTCTGTGTACGCCAATACTTGGTATATTGAGATTCAAAGAGTATTGGGTGTAATGTCAAGACGGAAGTATCACTCCAGTCATAGTGGAGATGATGTCACGTAGGATACGGTATTAGTGCTCTTAAGTGCTGTGCAGCCATCGGGATATTATGACTAGGTCATGTATATCCGATTATAGAGACTAGTTACCAGACATCCGACATGTGCTTCATACGGGGCAGACACAACTCCAGCCCCAGGCCTAGCACGTGACCATCTGATACTAGATCGATATGCACTATACGATGTATACTACACCTGATACAGATCAATATATTCCTGTAAGGATATTTCCAGAGAATTGGGTAGGCATGGCGCTTTGCTAGAAGCCAACCTTGTCTTGTGAATCGGTAAAACGTAGTACTTGGTACGTACGTGTTCGGATAGTCCGAAAACCGAATTTACTGCCAACATATCCGGAGATCTCATGGGTCGCTTCCAATGATACACCGATGACGTATGACTCGCACTTTAATTAATCTGGGATTAATTTGATGAGAGAGAAAATTAATCTGGGATTAATTGCGGAGATATTTTATCTAGGATAAAATATCAATTTAAAGAGAGAGAACGATTAATCTGGAATTGATCGATAAATAATATATTCGATATATTAAACGAAATTGGATTTCGATTAGGAATTAAAATTAGATTTTAATTCGGGTACTTGAATTAATTTAGAATTAATTCTCGAGCGACGTGATTAGTAAATTGGATTTATTAACGAGGCATCGAGAAAATCGTTAATTTAGAATTATCGAAACGAGCTCGGAATGTGTTTGCGAAGTTACGTCGATTTTGAATCACGTGCCGCAAGTCGCATCGCAAATCACATCGCAAGTCATAAAAGTCAAATCACTTTTTGGAAAAGTAACTTTGACTCTTTGACTTTGACCTTTAAAATTTGGAGGGAAATTTTGGGGGGAAAAGACTTTTAACTTTTTGGAAAAAGTGAAAGCCTTTTCCTTTTCACCTTTTACCAAGGGTAAAAGAATAAAGTAAACATTATTACATTTGTTTTATTGTTTTTAGAAAGCATAAAATAAATGGTAATTGTTTTAGTATTTTTGGAAAATATATAAGTGAAATGTTTGACACCATTTTCCCTTAACCTAATCTCTCATCCATCTCTCTTTTCTTCTAACAAAGGTAACGCCCAAGGCAGTAAACGGCCCTAGGTTGGCCGAAAATGATGATGCATTTTAGAGTGTTTTGTGGCAAGATCCAAGTGCTAGCACACTCCTAGGAGACATACGAAGGTGTTAGGGAAACTCACCCACGATCCGGGAATCAAACGACGAAGATTCGAAGCTCAAAATCTCAGCTCAAAACTGAAAACAGTGAGCAGTGGACTGCACTGCTATTGGCGCCACTTTGAATGAGAAAATCATTTTGTTTGTCTTGAAATCGTCTCAACCGATCAATGTAAGTATTCCGCAACTTCTTTGATATGTATTTCACACATCTTCATGCTTGTTTGATGATCTTGGGACCTAGAATAAAACCAACACTTCCTTGAGGATAGATAACCCTTTAATAGATTTCCTTACAGGATAGGAATATACCTGTCGGGCGGGGGTAGCCATAATTGGAACTTGAACTTAATGATCTAGGTAATTTGGTTGACATAGACGTATGGTTCAATTGGATTATACTAGGTATTTGTAATTGACCATCGGAAGAGGCTTTTACATAATTTAGTGTTCCAGGTTATTAAATTGATATATTACCCAACTATAGGATAACTAACTCTTCATCTTTTAAATAATATGGAAATAAGTCACAACCCTTGATAGTTTTTATAAATTGAATTTTCATCATTTCACTTAAGCAAAAATTATTTACTTATTTTAAATTTAGAATCATCGCCTTTTTCCAATCAAATCAAATCAATTTGTTAGATACCAGTAAACAGTTAACCTCATAAAAATTAATAGATAAGTTTTAAGTCCTCGTGGGATCAATACTTTTTATACTACTTGAACGATACGTGCGCTTGCGTTATACGTGTGTGTTTACGCCGGTCAGAAACCAAAATAAATCAAACACCAAGCCCACCTCCATTAGGCCCCGCCCATGACACTAAAATTACCCCTCTCACACTATTCCAAACATGATTTACCCATCTACCAAACTTACTTTAACCATTCCACCCCACCCACGTTGACAAAATAGAAACAAATAATAAACACATAATTCAAACCCCCACCTCACTCATTCAACCCATACCTCACCCGACCTCACTCATTCAAACCCACACTTCACTCATTCACACCCATACCTCACTCATTCAAACCCACACCTCACCTCATTTTCATCACACCCATACCTCACTCATTCAAATCCACACCTCACTCATTTAAACACATACCTCACTCATTCACACACACACTCCACTACCCATTTGCCTATATAAACCATCATTTTCCACCTTGGAACCCCAAGCACACATTAAGAGCACATATCAAGATACATCAAGAAAAAAAAATCAAGCATTCACCAAGCATTTTAGGAGAACAAAATAGCCCCCTCATCTCCCTTAGACAACAGAAACTGGACGACGCTGTTCCGGGCTCACGGCCCGGTTGGGAATACGGAGTACCCCACGGGGGACTAAACCGGAGAATAATGGAGTCGCCACCCGGTGTGAACCGGGAAAATGATTTAAGGCCGCACTCACCCCTCGCAAGGGAAAACCTCAAACCGTTGGGTTCATAATGGTCACTTACTTATGTCGTTTGTAATGAATGGATTTGTGCAATATTAACCAAGCCTACTCAACATACATGTTGGTTGAAGTAGTCTAAATTCTAGGTTTGCATGCTTCAACAGTAAACTTTTCATTACGACAAACATTCGACATCACACATCAAACATGCTACAAGAATGGTAATCTAAACATACCACAACTTAAATTCCTAATACAAAAGGTAAATAACTAAGTCATGCTTAAAGTGAAGTAACATTCTAATGGTCTAATCATGCTCAATGCAAGTTTGAGTGGATAAAACATATGAATATTTCAAGTGGTACGGGGCATGTATCCCGAGTGCAAACCATATTATTACCGTCCATTCAGATTCGGCTATGGATTTATATTTCCGGGTTTCCATCCAATATACCACCAAAGAACACATATTCCATTCACCCGGAATCACATCATACACTAATTAATGATATTCATACGATGGAAAAGTGTAGTGGCCATCCGTTGATAAGTAGCTCCCGCATTCTTAAGCCCAAACGGCATTACCTTGTAACAATAAGTACCCCACTCAGTAACAAATGCAGTCTTGTGTTTGTCTTCCTCAGCCTTAAGGACCTGATTGTAACCTGAAAACCCATCTGCAAATGAATACATAGCAGATAAAGTCGCACTATCAACCAGAACATCTATATGCGGCAGAGGAAATCATCTTTCGGACAAGCCTTGTTGAGATCTCTGTAGTCTACACACATTCTGACCTTCCCGTCTTTCTTTGGCACCGACACTATATTAGCCAACCACTCAGGATACTTTACTACTTCCAGAAACCCCACATCTATCTGTTTCTTAACTTCCTCTCTCTAACTCTCAGCCCATTCTGGTCTCATCCGTCAGAGTTTCTGTTTTACCTGGCCTCATATTTGGATAAGTTGGTATTGTTGTTGGGCAATATTTCTATCTACCTCAGGCATGTCCTCATAGGACCAAGCAACACTTTTGGCAATATCTGACCAACACTTCTTCTAGTTTCTCCCACTCCTCAGAGGTAACTTCACTTGCAATCAGAATTTCCTTGGGGTTCTCAAGTGTACCCAAGTTAAATATAGTAGTTCTGGCTAAACTGATATCAAATATGATTGATTCGTGCAGAGTAAATGGAAATGACTCAGGCAAGTAAGCAAAAGAAATTTCTTATTATTGGATAATGCAGAAGTACATTCAAACAAATAAGGAAGGTAAATGTCTTCATCATCTATAGACACTTCTCCCTCTGCAATCAGGTCTTCTTCAGGCTTTTCTTCCTCTCCCAGAGTCAGGCTCTCCAACTTCATCAATTCTTCTTCCCAATTCTCTGCTTCCACAGCTTCTTTAGTCAGCGGTTTCTCACCCAACAAATCCTAGAAGATCTCAAATCCAGGCACCACAATCCCATTAACTTCCACAGGCTTAGGCTCCCCTTGATATCCTGAAGCTTTCACAAAACATTCCATCAGCTTCAGGCCCTTTTTCTTGACCTTCGGCTTTTCTTCATCAGATTTATACCCCAAACCCTTCCGAGTAGTTTGTCCTCTGAAATCTGGCAATGTTGAACCTTCACCTGGCTCAAACTTCATTTTTTTCATGATCCTAGCATCCTAGGATCCACCCATTCCTCAAACGTAGCTGACACCTGAACCTCGTGAAAGGTTGTATCTCCAAGGCAGCCACGACATTATCTACCTCAGCCCAGATAGTAAAAACATCTCCCTCATACGGGAACTTGATCATCTGATGTAAAGTGGAAGGCATGCCCCCAAGTTTGTGAAACCAAGGCCTTCCCAACAATAAGGCGAAAGTAGCCGGGAAGTCGAGTACCGTGAACTCAACCTCATCTTCAATCGGGCCTACCTTGACCATAGCCAAAAAAGTGCCATCAACTCCCCTTTTACTGTCATCATAAGCCTTAATAGTCATACTGGAGGGGTCCAAGTCTGTTACTTTCATACCCAATCTTGCCAGAATTTTCAATGGGCACATATTGATGGACGAACCATCATCCACCATCACACATGAAGTTCTCTTGCCCCTCACCTCGGCCCTGATAAATAGAGGCCTATTATGATTTCTACCCTCCACCGGGAGTTCATCCTCAGAAAAAGATATCTGCAAAGCTTCTTTCTGAACCGACCTAACAAACATTATGGGGTTGGCATCTTCCGGTACCACAATCTTGATCAAGGCCTCAACCATGGCCTGCCTATGCTCCCGAGATGCCATAATAGTTCCCAAATACTCACTTGTGCTCTAGTCTTCCTCAATTGCCTCAGCACTATATCCCCCTCAGTATTTTCTGCAGTCTCAACCACTTATCTCCCATCTGTCAAAACTTCCTTACCCTTTTCTGCCATATCATTGTAAAAAACGACCGCTGCGCGTCATTCCCCTTACTTCTTCCCATCTTCACATGCTAGAGAAATCAAGCCAAAAGCTTTTCCCCTGCTCAGTCTCATCTTCACTAGTAATTTCCCAGGCAAAAGGCTTGAGGGTGAAAGGATTTTAGGACAAGGTCTTCTGGGAGACTAGAATTGATCATATAGGTCGGTGGTGGTACGGCATGGTAGTTGGGTAAGGGGTTTCTGTGGTGTCAGGCTGTTCTGTTTCTGGGTCAGGTATTTTCTTGGAGTCTATCAAGTCTTGGTTTTCATGGCAGAGTCGGGCGCAATGGTCAGTGTCATGGCCCTTTTGTTGGTGAAAGTGACAGTAAATGCTTAGGTTATAATGTGATGGTAGGGGATTGGGTAATGGTTTAGCTTCCAAGGGTTTTAAGAGCCCTTGCCTCTTCAGTTTCTCTAGCACCTTTGACAGGGGTCTTCCCAAGATGGAAAATCTCCGATTCCGGATAGCGGCAATCTCAGCAAAAAAATAGGCTTTGTTCCCGATGTTCCCCAATGGGCCTCCTGTTCAGACCATAGAATTTTCTATTTTCGACCTCTTCTTCCTCAATATCCATGACAGTTTCTCTTAACTGCCGAAAATCAGTAATCATGGAGGTCATCCTCCTTAGCTTCCCATAGATGGAGGGCTTGGTGCCATTGATGATCATTTTAATCTGGTCTTTCTCTCCGAGGGCCTAGTTTGCATTTTCAACAACTGAACCCCTCCACCGGTCCACATACTCCTTGAAACTCTCCTCTGATTTTTCTTCTTAACATTCACCAGATCATGGAGTGACAGATCGATCTCTAGGTCAGTGACATACTGCTTCAGGAAAGCATCAGCCAACTCCCTCCAATCTTCATTCACTTTCTTCTCCAAACTGTGGTACCACACCACAGGAGCTCCCTCGAGCGACATTCAAACATTTTCTGCACTTGGCGCTGAGATAAGCCAACTGAACTCATGACTGATACAAACTGTCGGAGATGCACCCTTGGATCCCCATTCCCGTTAAACTTAGCCATATCAGGCATCTTGAACTGTGCCGGCAACTATTCCTCGAAAGTCAGCGTGTCATAATCAAGCAAATCTTCATTCTTACCCCTCATCTTGCGGGTAACTGACTCAACCTGATCCCGAAGTTTCTGTAACTCTGCCTGAGACCTAGATACTCTACCTGTTGTATATTCTGCCATATCATCATCAAAAGTGGGGATATCATCCCCCAACCCATTCCGAGGCTCCTCACGCCTCACATTCTCATAATTTCCCCCAGCACGGGGCACAGCCATACCAGCCATAGCAGTAGTCAAGGCTTGCAACTGTTCAGCGACCTTAGCGAGACCGTTTTCTAACAGATCCATACGGGATACCTCATTACCGGATTCACTCATGACTGTTACTGTTCTTTTAATGAGCCTTGTCCCTTCTCTAACCCAAACGGTATCTATGATGTATTTTTGAGACATAGAAGATGTTAACATGACATATGTATGTATGAGGTACATGAGATGTATGTAATATATATAACATACTAAATCAACTAAAATTTTCAAACAA
This sequence comes from Zanthoxylum bungeanum, assembly GCA_019454045.1. Lineage (NCBI taxonomy): Eukaryota > Viridiplantae > Streptophyta > Magnoliopsida > Sapindales > Rutaceae > Zanthoxylum > Zanthoxylum bungeanum. The sequence continues at coordinate 9,349 of SKCR01029736.1, forward strand.
ATCGACCCGTTATCATTTTATAAGCTTTTGGGCTAACTGTTATAGGAGTGAACTCGTCCCAATTTAAATAGCCCAACGAGTACACATCTCATGGCAATGAGCCCAACTAATTCAAAATGGCAATGGTCCGAACACAATCACAAAGTGGCCGATCAATCACTTAGAAGCCTTTGGCCCAATCGTCATAAAATACGTTCTTGTCCCCAAAAATGGCCCAACAAGCCCATATCCCATGACAAATGATCCAAATGGATCCAAACGGCGATGTTCCCAAACACAGGCATAAAAGAAAGATAATACAAACATAAAACAATGATATCTACAGAATGGCCCATCAATATTTTAGAAACTTTGGGCCTAATGGTCATAAGGTACGAACTCGCCCCAGTTTAAATGGCCCAGCAAGTTCACATTTATGACAATAGCCCAACTGCATCCAAATGAGGATTGTCCACAAGCACATATTCAAGGAAATAATTGTTACATTAACCATACCATCCCGGTCTATAGGTGGGTTCACAGGAGTGTAGACAAAGGCTCTCATCAACGAAGGATGGCCCACAACTAGGTCTCCCCAATCAAGGGTTCGAGCAACTAAGTGAGTGCACCCTTTTTTATACACTAAGGTACGTGCCAATGAGCTATGGTGTGTGACTGACTGTCAATGGATTTCCCGTTGAAGATTCCCCAGAGGGAAGGTGGAGCGAGGCTCACTTAAATACCCAAGCCTCTTAGGCTCTTATCGCTTGGTGTCAGGAATAAAAACGAGTCCTCCAAATTAGTCCATCACAATAGGCTACGAGTAGATGGCTATCTAGGTGCCTTCACAGCTTTTCCTTCTAGAAAGGTAGTGAATGAGGAAGACACCAAACCATTACCTAGCCTAAAAATGCCTTTGATTAAACTCCTTAAACCCACAGTAGACATGATTAATTAAAACACAAATCACAAACATTACAAGACATTATTTCGGGGCCGATTCTCTATCCCCAGTGGAGTCGCCAGACTGTAGACAACAGAAACTGGATGACGCTGTTCCGGGCTCACGGCCCGGTTGGGAGTACGGAGTAGCCCACTGGGGACTAAATCGGAGAATAATGGAGTCGCTACCCGGTGTGAACCGGGAAAATGATTTATGGCCGCACTCACCCCTCGCAAGGGAATACCTCAAACCGTTGGGTTCGAAATGGTCCCTTACTTATGTCATTTGTAGTGAATGGATTTGTGCAATATTAACCAAGCCTACTCAACATACATGTTGGTCGAAGTAGTCTAAATTCTAGGTTTGCATGCTTCAACAGTAAACTTTTCATTAGGACAAACATTCGACATCACACATCAAACATGCTACAAGAATGGTAATCTAAACATACCACAACTTAAATTCCTAATACAAAAGGTAAATAACTAAGTCATGCTTAAAGTGAAATAAAATTCTAATGGTCTAATCATGCTCAAATGCAAGTTTGAGTGGAATAAAACATATGAATCTTTCAAGTGGTATGGGGCATTGTATCCCGAGTGCAAACCATATTACCGTCCATTCGGATTCGGCTATGGAATTTATGTCCGGGTTTCCATCCAATATACCCCCAAAGAACACATATTCCATTCACCCGAATCACATCACATCATACACTAATTAATGATATTCATACGACCGAAAAGTAAGTTACATGCTTTTCTACATTACTAATTTACATAACCTAAAATAAATGACATGTTAAATTAATTATTCATGCTAATCATCATAAAACACATTTTTCTAAGTCATTATTTCATGTGAAGAAATCTAAACAACATGTAAACAAATTATACATGCTAATCATCACAAAACACATTTTTCTAATTCATTATTACATGTGAAGAAATCTAAACAACATGCTAAACTAATTATTCTTGCAAAAATACCATAAAATAAACTTCCTAAGTCATTATTTCATGTAAATAAATTTAGTAATATGTGCCCTCAGGTCTAACCTTTTGTGTCGTTCTTCGGAGGTGCGTTATACGGCCTTCAGAAGGGCTAAGTCACCACGATTTCACCGGTTCACTGGTTCGACGTTTTGCTCACTGTTACACTGTTTCGTCCGCTGTTTCCACTTCCTTTCACTGCGGTTCAGGTCACCACACTTTGCTCACTGGTTGGCAGTGGGTTGAGGTCAATTTTGGTGATTTTTGACAGGCGTTGGACTGCCGTTTGCTCGATTTACTCAAGGGTTTGCAAGTGCAGTTTTTGCTCACTGTTTTGGTGACTTTAGGGACTGTTTTGAGGGCTTTTGAGCTGCTGTTTTCGGGCGAATTTTGGAGAGTGTGTTAGGGAAGTATGTGCACTGGTTTGGGGGCTAAAATTAGGGTGATTTGGGTGCAATTTCCAGGGGCTAAATGGGGGCTAACCTTGATGTGTTTTCTGGACTGTTTTTGGCGTGATGATGGGCTGAAATGGGGACTGTTTTGTGTGTTGGATGCAAGGGCAGTGAGGGGAAGCCGAATGGATGCTTTGTGCGTGAAAATGTGAGGGTTAGGGGGCTGGATGGATGCTTGAAATGATCAAAGGCAGTGAATGGAAGGGCTTAGCGTGACTTCAGGTCTTAAAGGAGGCAGTGAATGGCTTGGAAATAGGCAGCAGTGCGTCACTTCTAAGGGAGATGAGGGGGCTGTTTTGTTCTCCTAAAATGCTTGGTGAATGCTTGATTTGTTTTGCTTGATGTCTCTTGATATGTGCTCTTAATGTGTGCTAGGGGTTCCAAGGTGGAAAATGATGGTTTATATAGGCAAATGGGATAGTGGAGGTGTGTGTGTGTGAATGAGTGAGGTATGGGTTTAAATGAGTGAGGTGTGGGTTTGAATGAGTGAGGTATGGGTGAGAATGAGTGAGGTGTGGGTTTGAATGAGTGAGGTATGGGTGTGAATGAGTGAAGTGTGGGTTTGAATGAGTGAGGTATTGGGTGAGGTAATGGGTTAATGAGTGAGGTGTGGGTTTGAATTATGGTTTTGTTATTTGTTTATTATTTTGTCAAAGTGGGGTGGAATGGTTAAAGTAAGTTTGGTAGATGGGTAAATCATGTTTGAATAGTGTGAGGAGGGTTAATTTTAGTGTCATGGGCGTGGGCCTAATGGATGGTGGGCTTGGTGTTTGATTTATTTTGGTTTCATGGTCTTTGGATGTGGGTTTAGGTGTTTAGGTAGGCTTAGAGTGGTTTGTGGTGATTTCGGGCCAAAGATATACATCGAAACGAAGATTCAACAAGCGAACTCCGAGCGAACTTAGCGAATCAAAACCAAAATGTGTCAACTCTTGACTTTCCCTTTTCGACGACCGTTTTCCGCGACTTCCATGACTTAAAAGGTAGTGCCTCCATTCGAGGCTCACAAAAATGTAATGCCTACAGTCAAAACAAAACAGCCCCCTCATCTCCCTTAGGAGTGACGCCACTGCTGCCTATTTCCAAGACATTCATTGCCTCCTTTAAGACCGAAATTCACGCCTAAGCCCTTCCATTCACTGCCTCTGATCATTTCAAGCATCCATCCAGCCCCCTAACCCTCACATCTTCACACACAAAGCATCCATTCGGCTTCCCCTCAATGCCCTTGCATCAACACATAAAACAGTCCCCATTTCAGCCCATCATCAACGCCAAAAACAGTCCAGAAAACACATCCAGATTAGCCCCCATTTAGCCCCTGTAAATTGCACCAAAATCACCCTAATTTTAGCCCCCAAACCAGTGCACAAACTGCCCTAAACACTCTCCAAAATTCACCCGAAAACAGCAGCTCAAAAGCCCTCAAAACAGTCCCTAAAGTCACCAAAACAGTGAGCAAAAACTGCAATTGCAAACCCTTGAGTAAATCGAGCAAACGGCAGTCAAACGCCTCTCAAAAATCACCAAAATTGACCTCAACCCACTGCCAACCAGTGAGCAAAGTGTGGTGACCTGAACCGCAGCGAAACGAAGTGGAAACAGCGGACGAAACAACGAAACAGTGAGCAAAACGTCGAACCAGTGAACCGGTGAAATCGTGGTGACTTAGCCCTTCCGACGGCCATATAACGCACCTCCGAAGAACGAGACAAAAGGTTAGACCTGAGGGCACCTATTACTATATTTATTTACATGAAATAATGACTTAGGAAGTTTATTTTATGGTATTTTTGCATGAATAATTAGTTTAGCAGTTGTTTTAGATTTCTTCACATGAAATAATGACTTAGAAAAATGTGTTTTGTGATGATTAGCATGTATAATTAGTTTAGCATGTTGTTTAGATTTCTTCACATGAAATAATGACTTAGAAAAATGTGTTTTGTATGATTAGCATGAATAATTAATTTAACATGTCATTTATTTTAGGTTATGTAAATTAGTAACGTATAAAAGAATGTAACTTACTTTTCCATCGTATGAATATCATTAATTAGTGTAGGATGTGATTTCGGGTGAATGGAATATGTGTTCTTTTGTGGTATATTGGATGGAACCCAGGACATAAATTCCATAGCCGAATCCGAATGGACGGTAATATGGTTTGCACTCGGGATACAATGCCCCGTACCACTTGAAAGATTCATATGTTTTAATCCACTCACACTTGCATTTGAGCATGATTAGACCATTAGAATGTTATTTTACTTTAAGCATGACTTAGTTATTTACCTTTTGTATTAGGAATTTAAGTTGTGGTATGTTTAGATTACCATTCTTGTAGCATGTTTGATGTGTGATGTCGAATGTTTGTCGTAATGAAAAGGTTACTGTTGAAGCATGCAAACTAGAATTTAGACTACTTCGACCACATGTATGTTTGAGTAGACTTGGTTAATTTGCACAAATCCATTCATTACAAACGACATAAGTAAGGGACCATTCCGAACCCAACGGTTTGAGGTCTTCCCTTGCGAGGGGTGAGTGCGGCTTAAATCATTGTCCCGGTTCACACGCGGGTGGTGACTCCATTATTCTCCGGTTTAGTCCCCAGTGGGCTACTCCGTACTCCCAACCGGGCCGCGAAGCCCGGAACAGCATTGCGTCGTCTAGACTGTAGGACACAGAAATTGGACGACGCATGTTCCGGGCTTCTCGGCCCGGTCGGGAGTACGGAGTAGCCCGCGGGGACTAAACTGGAGAAATACAATGGAGTCGCCACCCGTGTGAACTGGGAAATGATTTAAAGGCCGCACTCACCCCTCGCAAGGGAAGACCACAAACCGTTGGGTTCGGAATGGTCTCATATTTATGCCACTTGTAATGAGCGGATTTGGCAAAATTTAACCAAGTCCTACACAACATACATAGGGAAATAACTATTAACGACCTAATCATGCTTAAGAAATAAATAACATACTAGCAACATAATCATGGTCAATGGTACTTAGATCTAACATGCTTTCATCCAAATACATCCACGCAATGTAACACAACGATCATATTAAACCATTAATCAACATGTATAAATCATTATCCAAACACATCATAAACTAATAACATGCATAAGGAACAACCTAATATGCTTTAACAAATAAATAACAAACTAAATTAAACCATGCTTTAAATAATAAACGAAGAACCTAAAGACTATAACATGGTCAAATACAAATTTGGATGAAACGAAATACGTGTGTCTCTCAAGTGATACGTGCATTGTATCCCGAGTGCAAACCGTAATACCGTCCATTCGGATTCGGCTATTGAATTTACGTCCGGGTTTCCATCCGATATACCACAAGAGAGAACACATGTTTCGTTCACCAGGAAATCACATCATGCACCAATTCACAATAATCATGCGAAATAAAATAATAAAATAACTAAAAATAAAGGATAATAAATAAAAGGGTGCCCTCAGGTCTTACCTTTTCAGTCACTTTCTGGGAGTGCGTTCCATGGTGCCGGAAGGGATATCATTTTGCTAATTTCACTGGTCCGCTGTTTCTACTGTTTTCACACAGGTTTGTTGCTATTTTCACTGTTTTCACAGGTTCACTATTTTTGCTATTTCCGCTGTTTTCACTCGTGTTTTCCGTTCGCTGTTTTCTCTATTTTCTCACAGTCGTATCTCGCCATTTTCTCTGATTTTCTCACTGTTTTCAGGCAATTTTTGGGACAATTTTTGGGACGATTTTTGGGGCTGTTTTGGTCACCGTTTTGGGGCAGTTCGTGGGGGTCAGTTTCACATGTGCATGGCTTGCATGTAGGGGCGGTTTGTCTCTTGTGTAAGTCGGATGGAAACCCGGACGTAAATTCTGTAGCCGAATGTGAATGGACGGTATTGCGGTTTGCACTCGGGATACAATGCCACGTATCACTTGAGAGACACACGTATTTCGTTTAATCCAAATTTGTATTTGACCATGTTATAGTCTTTAGGTTATTCGTTTATTATTTAAAGCATGGTTTAATTTAGTTTGTTATTTATTTGTTAAAGCAGTTTTAGGTTGTTCCTTATGCATGTTATTAGTTTATGATGTGTTTTGGATAATGATTTATACATGTTGATTTAATGGTTCAATATGCTCATTGTGTTACATTGCGTGGAGTTATTTGGATGAAAGCTGTTAGATCTAAGTACCCTTGAGCATGATTAGGTTGCTAGTATGTTATTTATTTCTTAAGCATTATTAGGTCGTTAATATGTTATTTCCCTTTGTATGTTGTGTAGACTTGGATAATTATTGCACAAATCCGCTCATTACAAGTGGCATAAGTAAGGGACCATTCTGAACCCAACAGTTTGAGGTCTTCCCTTGCGAGGGGTGAGTGCGGCCTTAATAATTTTCCCGGTTCACACCGGGTGGTGACTCCATTTTATTTCTCCGGTTTAGTCCACCGCGGGCTACTCCGTACTCCTGACCGGCCGAGAGCCCGGAACATGCGTCGTCCAATTTCTGTGTCTTACAGTCTGGCGACTCCACTGGGGATAGAGAATCGGCCCTGAAATAATGACTTGTAATGTTTGTGATTTATGCTTTAAATTAATCATGTCTACTGTGGGTTTAGAGAGTTAATCAAAGGTGTTATTAAGGCTAGGTGATGGTTTGGTGTCTTCCTTCACTCACTACATTTCTATAAGGAAAAGCCTTGAAGGCACCTGGATAATCATTCACCCGTAGCTCATTGTGATAGACTAATTTGGAGGACTCGTTGTTTATTCCTATCACCAAGCGATAAGAGCCTAAGGGGCTTGGGTACTTAAGAGAGCCTCGCTCCACCCTCCCTCTGGGGAATCTACAACGGGAAATCCATTTGACAGTTAGTCACATACCATAACTCGTTGGCACGTACCGTAAGGTATAAAAAAGGTACGTTCACTTGGTCGCTCGAACCCTTGAGTGGGGAGTCCTAGTTGTGAGCAAACCTTCGTCAGCGGGAACCTTTGTTTACATTCTTTTAAACCTACATGCGAACCCTAATTGTATGACCAATAGAAATTATTTCTTTTATGCTTGTGTTTGGGACCATCGTTATTTGGATTCAATTGGACTTTTTGTTAAGAGATATGAACTGGTTGGGCCATTTAAACTGGAACGAGTTCGTGTCCTTTGATAATTAGGCCAAAAGCATCTAAAATGCCGATGGGCCATTTTTTGTTTAGCCCTCTTATTATTTGAAGTCCTTTAGCCATGTTATCGCAAAAGCATAAACTTGTTGGGCCTTTTCAACTGGGACAAGTTTTCACCCAGCAATATTATGATTAAATGCTTTAAAATGATAATGGACCAACTTGTATAAAAATCTTGATAGACTTGTGTATTTCATGCATTACATGCATACATGCTAACATGCAGTTTTAAAAGACATCATAGATACCCGTTGGGTTAGGAAAAGGAGAAGATTGAGCAGTCACCAAGAGAATCTGTGGAAGACCTAACCCCATGGGATAAGAAACACATGCATGCATGCATACACGTAACCCATTTTGCATTTCTTTTGTGTTTGTTTTGTTTCATGTTCACATGTTTTGAAGAAGAAAAGAGAAAGCGGCAAAGACAAGCCTTTCAGAACAGTGAAAGCACAGTATCGGATTCGGGTAATAATCCTAGGGCTGAGGCCCATATTGGTGTTAGATTCGGGAAGTAATCTGAGGGTTGAGGCCCACATTGGTGTTAGATTCATGTATTAATTTGAGGGTTGAGGCCCACAATAATGTTGGTATTGAGGAGGAATCCCACGGTTGAGGCCCACATGAATTTGAGTTTCGGGAATGGATCCCAAGGGGCGATGCCCACATTATCAGAAGATTACGGAAGAATTCTGTGGAATGAGTGCAAAAAAAAAAAGGAGAGAAAAAAAAAAGATAGAGGGGAGAGCGAAAAAAAATGAAGAAAATTGAGTGAGAGAAGTCTTTGATAGTTAGACATATGTCCAGTTATGACATTGAATGCTGTAGGGGGAAACCCTAGAAACGATAAATGCGAGACACGCTCTCTTCCGGTATCCTGAATGGATTGATCTCAGTTAGACTCACGAGCACTTGACTACGGGATCCTAGTAGTAGAAGCCTGAGTAGTTATCGAGGTGACTAGTTGAAGAGATGATGTATTAGTGAATGACCATTTGCCTGGTTGTCCACACTTGTTTACCGATGCTGTGATATATGATATGGTTGGAAATAAAAAAAAAGTCTATGCAATTAAAAGAAAAAGAATGAAAAATATATATAACCACCTATAACCGATAAGCGTGAAGCTACCCATGGGCGAGTATTAGGACCACCATAAGGAGAAATGCTACCTTAAAGGGTAGGTGGTGTCAGAAAAAGAAAAGAGAAAAAAAAAGATACAAAATGAAAAAGAAAGAGACAAAAGAAGAAGGATGAAAACCATATCATGTTGAGTATGCTGAAGTAATCACAGAATGTGATTAAGACATCCAGGTTGGTTAGACCCACTGGTTTGATTCTCCAAAGCAAAATCATCGAGTTGGCCCACTTAAGGAACAAGCTGCGAAAGGGCCTTAGCACACACACACTAGGAGTCTAGTTCAGATCACCCATTCAGACAATCAAAATTGAGTGTATCAAGCACTTTGAAGGTTAGTCCCAGGGCCGATGCCCACATCAGCTTCAGCATCAGTTTTCAGAGACGAGTCACATGGTCAAGGCCCACATCAGCTTCAGTATTAGTTTTGGGGGATGAGTCCCACGGTCGGGGCCCACATCTGTTACAGTATCAGTTTTTGGGATGAGTCCCAAGGTCGAGGCCCACATCAGCATCATTATCAGTTTGGGGGCGAGGCCCACATCAGTTTTAGTCTGGGGGCGAGGCCCACATCAGTATCAGTCTGGTGGCGAGGCCCCATATCAGTATCCATCTAGGGGCAAGGCCTATATCAGTATCAGCTTGGGTGAGGCCCATGTCAGTGTCAATTTGAGGGCGAGGCCCACATCAGTGTCAATCCGAGGGTGAGGCCCACATTAGTATCAGTTTGGGTCGAGGTGCCCAGGGTCGAGGTGCCCCCGTTGCGGTTGTAGTTTCGGGTCGAGGTGCCCACTACATCATCAGTTCGAGGGCGAGGTCCTTATTGTCAGTGGTGTTGGGTCGAGGTGCCCCCGTTTTCGGTTGTAGTTCCGGGTTGAGATGCGTGCCCTGGGTCGAGGTGCCCACTATATCATCAGTTCGAGGGTCGAGGTGCCCCCGTTGTGGGTTGCAGTTCTGGGATGTGTCCCAGGGTCGAGGATCCACTGCATCATCATCACAGTTCACATTCGGTGGTTTGGGAACAAAGCCCAGAGGTCAAGGCACCTCGCCATCATATCAATTCAGTTCGAAGCAGCAGGTAAGTCAGGTGGCAGTTGGCGAGCCAGGTAAGTAAAAATGCATTGCACGAACTTTGATAAGAATGTCATTTTCATACACCATCACTCCCTGATCCCTCATGAAATGCACATAACCATCCCCCACGTGCCCTCTACCTTCACCATGCATACGTAACAAACACCAGCAACTCCCCCCCCTCATGCTCATGGCAAACGCTACCCTCACGTCTAACCCTTCAGCAGCCCCTTCATGAACGTACTCCCTGCGCACCGCCTTCATGAAACCCTAATGTCACAACCACGACTTCAAGACTCAAACTCACATCGAACCCTGCCTTCACGACCATCTTCATCACACCATACGGCCTCCCTCCACAACTCAGGTTAACAAACCGCCCATGCAGTCCCTAACAGCCCACGTAACTGTCCTTGCCTCATTCAACACATAAAACCCTAAGAAGATAACAAAACCAGTTCATATCTCTCTCTATTCCTGGATCATCATGCCTCCCGAAGCCTCTAGAAATCCTCAAGAAGCTCACGAGTCAGACGCCTAACCACCTACCCCTTCACCGCTCCACACAAATCATCCACAAACTCACACTGAACCATAAAGCCACAGACACAACAGCCCTCACTAACCCCTGAAAGCACCGTTTAAAACCCCCCTCTCATGTGATATAGCCACTGGATCCCTTCGCAGAAAACCAGAAACCCTAATAGCGTGAAACACATCTCTCCGGCTTCCTCCTCCATACACGCATGCCATCAACTGCCATACACACTGCTAAACAAACCTACTACTGCCCTTCACATGAAACCCTCAAGCCTCCTCACTGCCGAACCCTAAGCAGTCCATCAATTTCATAACTTAAGCAACTCTTGACATCAGTAGTATGTCAACTGACCTAGAGATCGATCTATCACTCCACGCCGTGATCTGGAGAATGTTAAGCAGAAATCCGATGAGAGTTTCAAGGAGTATGTGGACCAGTGGAGGGGTCAGTTGTTGAAATTGCAAACTAGGCCCCCGGAGAAGCTAAGGAGGATGACCTCAATGATTACTGATTTTCGGCAGTTAAGAGAAACTGTCATGGATATTGAGGAAGAAGAGGCCGAAAATATAAAATTATATGGTCTGAACAGGAGGCCCATTGGGGGAACATCGGGAACAAAGCCCGTTTCTGCTGAGATTGCCGCTATCCAGAATCGGAGATTTTCCAACTTGGGATGACCCCTGTTAAAGGTGCTAGAGAAACTTAAGAGGCAAGGGCTCGTAAAACCTTGGAAGCTAAACTATTACCCAATCCCCTACCATCACATTATAACCTAAGCCTTTACTGTCACTTTCACCAACAAAGGGCCATGACACTGACAATTGCGCCCGACTCCGCCATGAAATCCAAGACCTGATAGACTCCAGAAAATACCTGACCCAGAAACAGAACAGCCTGACATACACAGAAACCCTTACCCAACTACCATGCCGTACCACCACCGACCTATATGATCAATTCTGGTCTCCCCAGAAGACCTTGTCCTAAAATCCTTTCACCCTCAAGCCTTTTGCCTGGGAATCTGGGATAGTACTAGTGAAGATGAGACTGAGCAGGGAAAAAGCTGTTGGCTTGATTTCTCTAGCAGTGATGAGGAAGAAGTAAGGGGAATGACGCGCAACGGTCGTTTTTACAATGATATGGCAGAAAAAGGTAAGGAAGTTTTGACAGATGGGAGAGAAGTGGTTGAGACTGCTGTAGACAACAGAACTTGATGACGCTGTTCTAGGCTCGCGGCCTAGTTGGGAAGTACGAAATAACATGGAGTCGCCACCCAGTGTGAACCGGGACAAAGATTTAAGGCTGCACTCACCCCTCGCAAGGGAAGACCTCAAACCGTTGGGTTCGGAATGGTCCCTTACTTATGTCACTTGTGATGATATGATTTGTGCAATTAATCAACCGAGTCTACTCAATAATCATGCTCAAGGGTACTTAGATCTAACATGTTTTTCATCCAAACAACTCCACGCAATATAACACAACGATCATATTGAACCATTAAACCAAAGTAAACAAATAACTAATTAGACATAAATATAAACTAAACGAAACATCATGCATAAAGAATGAAGAAACAACATGCCTAAATAACACAACCATGCTTTGAAAATTAAAAACAAGACTAAATTAAATCATGCTTAAAATAATAAATAAACGGCCTAGAACTATGACATGCCAAATACAAATTTGGATGAGGCGAGATACGTGTATCTAAGTGGTACGTGGCGTTGTATCCCGAGTGCAGACCATACTACCATCCATTCGGAATCGGCTACGGAATTTACGTCCGGGTTTCCATCCGATATACCACGAAAGGGAACACATATCCCGCTCATCCAACAATCACATCATGCCTCAAACGACTCTCATGCGATAATATTCAAATTAAATAAAATAAACGAAAGATAATGAATAAAAGGGTGCCCTCAGGTCTAACCTCTTTTGTCGTTCCTCGAAAGCGCGTTACACGGCCGTCGGAAGGATTGATACTCCGCAACTTTTTTGGTTCACTAATCCAACGATTTTCCTCGCGGTTTCACTGCTCGGGTTATTGTTTTCATCACTACTCCGTTTCTCTACTGTTTTGAGGGTATTTTCTGGTTACTGTTTCAGGTCTATTAGCTACTGTTTTGGGGACTGTTTTCAGAGATTTGGGGACTATTTTTTTGGGGTGTATTTCAGGTGCACTTTGAGTGTTTAAGCTACTGTTCTGGGTGTGTTTTGGAGCAGTTCTCAGGGGCTATTTACGCAGCAATTCACCGGCAGTACAGTGTGGTTTTTTGCGGCAGTTTGAAGGGCTGAACAAGGAGCAGTTTTAGGTGTGCAATCGGTGATGCTTTGCGGTAGTTCTGGAGGGTTTATGGTGCGGCTGTTTTGGGTGTTTAAATGCGTTTGATTTAGGCAGTGTGTGAGGGCTGGTGCGTGCATTGAGAGGTGCAGTAACGTGTTAATGGGTTTAAGGGGGGCTGGTACGTGCTGGATGGCTTGCGCAGGGTGAGTAGGTCTTTGTGGCGTTGGTGTGGCGTGATCTTGTGGCTGTGATGCGTGAGTGGGGCTTGGCAGATGGCGTGAAAGACTTGTTAGTGGAGCAGGCTTGATAGACGTGGCTTCAACGTGAGTGGAAGGTGTGGTTTTATTCGTGAGTAGGTAGGCTGTGAAGGTTGGTTTAGTGAATGAAGGGTCAGTTGCGTTGATGCTTATAGGGTTTGCTATTATGAAGAATTAAGGGGGCTGTTGAAGGGCGAGAGCTGAGGCTGTTGGTTCATCAGGCGCACAGATGAGGGCTTATGCATGGAGAGGCAGTTTATGGGTGTTTGAGTGGTGCGCTCAAGGCCAATGCGGCAGGCTGTGAGTGTAGCGTGGACGTGGGGCAATGCGTGAGAGCAGTGGTGTGAAGGTAGTGAGGGTAAGCAAGCGTGGAGTGTTTTCTTTTTGTTTGTTTTTATTTTTTGTGAGTTTCAGCTAGCCAGGGTTTGGTTTGTGTGGAGAAGGGTTATTTTTATAGGCAAAGGGATGAGTTTTAACCTTGTTGGGGAAGGAATAGGATTTGTGTGTTAATTATGAGATATTTTTAATTTAGTATGTGATAGGGAAAATCTTTTAATTAAGGAAGTGATTTGATTTATTCTTTTTAGTTAAGGATATGATTTCTTTAATTTAGGAAGGTGATTTAATTTATTTTAGGAATGTGTTTTATTTGAATTAGGAATTTAATTTAATTTAATTTCAAGTTCAATTTAATTGGTGAATGTGATTTAATTTAATTTAAGTTTAATTTTAATTGGTTTTATATGTAATTTGTGAGATGTGTTTTAAATATTTTAATTATTTAATTTGTGAGATGTGTTTTTAAATATTTTAATTATTTAATTTGTGAGATTGTTTTAATGGGTTTGGTGTGGTTTAAAACAGAGGTCCAACAAGCGAACCCGAAGCGAAACAAGCGAGTTAAATCTGACAAAATACTAAATTTCCAACTTTCCCCTCCCAACGTCCGTTTCCCGCGGCTTTCACAACTAAAGAGGTAGTGTCTCCATACGAGACTCATCATCGGGCTGATATGCAAATGCAATGCCTACAACTGCAGAAAATACGGAGGGGGATATAGTGCTGAGGCAATTAAGGAAGACTAGAGCACAAGTGAGTATCTGGGAACTGTTATGTGCATCCCGGGAGCATAGGCAGGCCATGGTTGAGGCCTTGAGCAAGATTGGGTACCGGAAGATGCCAACCCCCGCAATGTTTGTTGGGTCGGTTCAGAAAGAATCTTTGCAGATATCTTTTTCTGAGGATGAACTCCCGGAGGAGGTGAGAAATCATAATAGGCCTCTATTTATCAGGGCCGAGGTGAGGGGCAAGAGAACTTCATGTGTGATGGTGGATGACGGTTCGTCCATCAATGTGTGCCCACTGAAAATTCTGGCAAGATTGGGTATGAAAGCAACAGACTTGGACCCCTCCAGTATGACTATTAAGGCTTATGATGACAGTAAAAGTGGAGTTGAAGGCACTTTTGTGGCTATGGTCAAGGTAGGCCCGATTGAAGATGAGGTTGAGTTCACGGTACTCGACATCCCGGCTACTTTTACCTTATTGTTGGGAAGGCCTTGGTTTCACAAACTTGGGGGCGTGCCTTCAACTTTACATCAGATGATCAAGTTCCCGTATGAGGGAGAAGTTGTTACTATCCGGGCTGAGATAGATAATGCCGTGGCTGCCTTGAAGATACAACCTTTCACGAGATTTCAGGTGTCAACTACTTTTGAGGAATGGGTGGATCCTAGGGTGGCTAGGATCTTGAAAAAAATGAAGTTTGAGCCAGGTGAAGGTTCAGCATTGCCAGATTTAAGAGGACAGACTACACGGAAGGGTTTGGGGTAGAAATCTGATGAAGAAAAGCCGAAGGTCAAGAAAAAGGGCATGAAGCTGATGGAATATTTTGTGAAAGCTTCAGGATATAAAGGGGAGCCTGAGCCTGTGGAAGTTAATGGGATTGTGGTGCCTGGATTTGAGATCTTCCAGGATTTGTTGGGTGAGAAACCGCTGACTAAAGAAGCTGTGGAAGCAGAGAATTGGGAAGAAGAATTGATGAAGTTGGAGAGCCTGACTCTGGGAGAGGAAGAAAAGACTGAGGAATACCTGATTGCCGAGGGAGATGTGTCTATAGATGATGAAGACATTTACCTTCCTGATTTGTTTGAATGTACTTCTACATTATCCAATAATAAATACATTTCTTTTGCCTTACTTGCCTGAGTCATTTCCATTTACTCTGCACGAATCAAGCATATTTGATATCAGTTCGGCCATAACTACTACATTTAACTTGGGTTACACTTGAAAACCCCAAGGAAATTCTTTGTGATTGCAAGTGAAGTTACCCTCTGGACGGAGGGAGAGAAGGAGAGAAACTAGAAGAAGTGTTGGTCAGATATGCCAAAGTGTTTGCTTGGTCCTATGAGGACATGCCTGGGGTAGACAGAAACATTGCCCAACACACATACCAACTTATCCAAATATGAGGCCAGTAAAACAGAAACTCTCTGAGGATGAGACCAGAATGGGCTGAGAAAGTCAGAGAGGAAGTTAGAGGAAGTTAAGAAACATATAGATGTGGGGTTCCTGGAAGTAGTAAAGTATCCTGAGTGGTTGGCTAATACAGTGCCGGTGCCCAAAGAAAGACGGGAAGGTCAGAATGTGGTAGACTACATATATCTCAACAAGGCTTGTCCGAAGAGATGATTTTCCTCTGCCGCATATAGACGTTCTGGTTGATAGTACGGCTTTATCTGCTATGTATTCATTTGCAGATGGGTTTTCAGGTTACAATCAGGTCCTTATGGTTGAGGAAGACAACAACATAAGACTGCATTTGTTACTTAGTGGGTACTTATTGTTACAATGTAATGCCATTTGGGCTTAGAATGCTGGGAGCTACTTATCAACGGATAGCACATACCCTTTTCCATGACACTGATGCACAAAGAGATTGAGGTTTTGTATGTGGATGACATGATGGTGAAATCAGAGACAAGAGTGGGCACATTGAAGCACTGAAAGGTTCATTCAGAGAGTTGACAGATACAACATGCGGTTTAACCCAGGAAATGTGTGTTTGGGGGAACATCAGGGAAATTCCTTGGTCATACAGTTGGAATGGGCGGAATAGAGGTAGACTCTGAGAAGATCAAAGCAATCACATAAATGCCTGCACCGAAGACAGAAAAAAGAAGTCAGAGTATTCCTGGGGAAGATTCAGTACATCAGTCGGTCATCGCCAAGTTGACCTCAGCACGTGAGCCTATCTTCAAACTGTTGAGAAAAGATCATGGAATGAACAGTGTCAGACAGCCTTCGACAAAAATCAGAGAGTACTTGGTAAAGCCTCATGTATTGAAACCTCTGAGACCGGGCAGACCTTTGATATTGTATTTGGCTATAGAATCAGAAGCCGGCACGGGGGCAATGATGGTACATGCAGATGAGACATGGTTATAGAACATGCAGTTTACTATCTGAGTAAAAAGATGCTCCCGTATGAGGCTCGATATCAGGAAGTCAAGAAGATCTGTCTTGCCAGTGGTATGGGCTTCCAGAAAAATTGCGGCATTATTTTAGTCTTACAAAATCCAGTCAGTAGTAACAGTCTAGTAAGTCAAAGGAGAATCCTCTGAAGTATCTGCATTCAGTGCCTTCGCTAGTGGGGAAATTGGGCAGGTGTTGCTAGGTAAGAGACAAGTTCGACATTGAGTATCTCACCTCCAAAGTGATCAAAGGAATAGCAGTAGCAGCACTTTCTGGCATTGCAACCTGTTGATGGGGATCAGTATAAGTTTGAATTTCCCGATGAAGAGATCCAAGCAATAACAGTTCAGAGATGGAAGATGTATTTTGATGGAGCAGTTAAAATTACAAAGGAGCCGGAATTGGGATCATGATAGTAACCCCCGAGGAGGAGACCGTGCCTTTGGCCAAGAGGTTGACAATCAGAGTAACTAACAACATGGCCCAGTATGAAGCATGCGCTTTTGGTTTGACAGCATTGGTAGCCTTGAAAGCCGGGAGTGTGGAGAGTGTGGAAAATCTACGGGGATTCTATGTGGTTAGCAAGCAGATGCGAGCAGAATGGGAGAAGAATGGAGTTGAACAGAAACGATTGAAACCTTATATTTTTCACCTCAGAAAGTTGGCACAGGTTATCCCCGAGTTGTAAGTTTCAGCACTTACCGAGAGAAGAGATTCATTCAGATGGTGATTGCTGGCTACACTTGCAGCAACTTGGGAAAATCCGAAAAATTGGTATTGAGACCACTTGTGCTGACAACGGCAAGCAAACCGGTATATGAGATAGAGATGATATTGGAAATAGAGGTCGATGCGGGAAGCCTTGGTATCACGATATTCAGAGGTATCTGAAACGGGGGAAATTCCCAGAATAAGCAAGCAGAAAAGACCGAGTAGCCATTCAAAAGTTAGCCTCCCAATATGTGATTTTGAAGGGGAGCTACACAAGAGGCAGGCAAATGGTATTCATGTAATGGAAGAAGTACATGCCGGAGTATATGTGGTCCGCACATGAACGGGGTGATGAATCTGTCACGTAAGATAGTGAGACATGGTTTTTACTGGTCGACTATGAGACAGACTGCGCGAAGATGGTTGAAGCACTGTCACGACTGTCAGGTACATGGTAATTTGAATCATTTGCCACACAGAGTTGCATGGGCTATCAGAGCCGTGGCCTTTTTCAGCTTGGGGGATTGATATGATCGGGGAGATTCGACCGAATGCGTCGAACGATCATCACTTTATAATATAGTAGCGGTAGACTACTTTTCAAAATGGGTGGAAGCTGAATCATTCTGAAACGTCACAGCGAAGCATATGGCGAAGTTCATAGCTCGGAATCTCATTTGTCGGTATGGTATGCCGTATCATGTAGTAACAGACAACAGAGTTCAGTTTCAAGGAGAGACGAAGGCAATGTTACAGAGGTACGGGATAGGCCACCACAAGTCATCACCGTACAAGCCGTAGGCAAATGGGGCAGTTAGTTGAGGAGCCAACAAGACTATAAAGACAATTTTAGCCAAGATGACAGAGAACTGCAGAGATTGGGCCGAGAAATTACCATATGCTTTGTGGGGGTACATAACATCAGTAAGAACAGGAACATGGGCCACACCTTTCTCTTTTGTCTATGGAATGGAAGTATTATTGCCTGTAGAAGTGGAAATACAGTCTATGAGGGTATTAGCAGAGGCGGAATTACCGGAAAGGAGTGGGCCGCACAGAGGTTTGATCAGTTAGCACTATTGGATGAGATAAGAACGAAGTCTTTGTATCACATGTAGTTTGTATCAGAAGAGACTAGCCCGAGCATTCAACAAGAAAGTACGCCCCACCAAGATCAGAAAGGGTGATTTGGTACTCAAGCAATCAAGGCCGTCGACGACAGATCCAAGAGGAAAGTTCAGACCTAACTGGGAATGACCTTACATAGTGCAGAAGGTAATGGGAAATGGAGCAGTGAAGCTATCAGACTTGGAGGGGAACAAGTTCACTGAGCCGATCAACGTAGACAGATTGAAGCAGTACTTTGCTTGAGAAAGAGAAGATCTGGCAGAAGAACTAACCCGATGGGATAGGAAACTCATGCATGCATGCATACACGTAACGTACTTGCAAATCTTGTGTTTGTTCTATGTTTGCAGGTTTCAAACAGAAGAGGAAAACCAGCAGGAGGAAACACATGGCGCCGAGGAGCACAATGAGGGTCTCACCCATCAAGAATAGGGAGTATCTCTACACATGTATCTGTATACATTACATGCACACGTTTTTATTCTGTTATTTTGTACTCGCAGGTTTCAACGAAGAAGAAAAAGAGAAAGCGGCAGAGACAAGCCAATCAGAAACAACACTAAGTACAGTGTCGGATTTGGGTAGGAACCTTTGGGTTGAGGCCCATGTCAGTACGAGTTCCGGGTATGGATCTCAAGGGGCGAAGCCCACATTATCAGCAGTTGAAATGAAGAATTCCTCAGAGTGAGTAAAAAAAAAAAAAAAAAAAAAAAGTCTCTGATAGTTAGACATATGTTCGGTGATGACATCGTGTGAGACGCGCTCTTATCTGGTATTCTGAATGGATTGATCTCAATTAGACTCATGAAGCACTTGATAAAGGTATCTCAACAGAAGAAGCCTGAGCAGTTGACGAAATGACTAGTTGAAGAGATGGTAGATCGGTGGATGACCTTTGCCTAGATGTCCACCTTGATTTTCTTATGCTACGATATATGATATGGTCAGAAATAAAAGAAAAGTCTCTGCAAAAATAAAAAATAAAAAAAAAGAGAGACACCGCCTATAACCGATAAGCTTGAAGCTACCCATAGGCGAGTATTAGGACCACCATGAGGAGAAATGCTACCTTAAAGGGTAAGTGTGTCAGAAAATAAAGAAAAGAAAAGAAAAAGAAAAAGTTCCGAATGAAAAGGGAGAGACGATGCAGTAAAAGAAGACCATATCATGTTGAGTATGCCGAAGTAATCATAGAATGTGATCAAGACATCCAGGTTGGTTAGACCCACTGGTCCGATTCTCCGATGCGAAATCATCAAGTTGGCCGACTTAAGAAATAAACTGTGAAAGAACCTTAGCACACACACACTGGGAGTCTAGTTCAGATCACCCATTCAGAAGATTGGATTTGAGTATGTCAAGTACTTTGAAGGTTCTCTGGTTTCGACATGAAGCATTCGTTGAGGACAAAAATATGTTTAGCTAACAGGGTTGTCTCGAGGGAGCAATATAGTTTGAAATAAATCATTCACATCAGTATCGGTTTGGGGCGAGGCCCTTATCCGTATCAACACGGGGGGTGAGGCCCACATCAGTATCATTGGGGGCGAGGCCCACATTAGTATCAGTTTGGGGCGAGGCCCATATCAGTATCAGTTCGAGGGCCAGGTCCCTATTGTCAGCGGTGTTGGGTCGAGGTGCCCCCGTTGTCAGTTGTAGTTCCGGGTTGAGGTGCCCAGGGTCGAGGTACCTACTACATCATTAGTTCGAGGGCGAGGTCCCTATTGTCAGCGGTGTTGGGTCGAGGTGCCCAGGGTCGAGGTGCCCCCGTTGTCAGTTGTAGTTCCGGGTCAAGGTGCCCAGGGTCGAGGTACCCACTACATCATCAGTTCGAGGGCGAGGTCCTTATTATCAGCAGTGTTGGGTCGAGGTGCCCAGGGTCGAGGTGCCCCCGTTATTGGTTGCAGGTATTGGGATTCGTTCCAGGATCGAGGTCCACTGCAGCATCAACTCAGTTCGAGGCAGCAGGCAAGTCAGGTGGCAGTTGGCAAACCAGGTAAGTAGAAATACATTGCACGTACTTTGATAGAATTGTCATTGTCACACACTACACAAGTCCCATCAATGTGGGGGCGACTTTAGGCATTGCATTTTTGCATACCGGCCCGATGATGAGCATCGAATGGAGGCACTACCTTTTAAGTCATGGAAGTCGCGGAAAACGGTCGTCGAAAAGGGAAAGTCAAGAGTTGACACATTTTGGTTTTGATTCGCTAAGTTCGCTCGGAGTTTGCTTGTTGAATCTTTGTTTCGATGTATATCTTTGGCCCGAAATCACCGCAAACCACTCTAAGCCCACCTAAACCCACATCCAAAGCCCATGAAACCAAAATAAATCAAACACCAAGCCCACCATCCATTAGGCCCACGTCCATGACACTAAAATTACCCCTCCTCACACTATTCAAACATGATTTACCCATCTACCAAACATACTTTAACCATTCCACCCCATTTTGACAAAATAATAAACAAATAACAAACACATAATTCAAACCCACACCTCACTCATTCAAACCCATACCTCACTCATTCAAACCCACACTTCACTCATTCACACCCACACCTCACTCATTCAAACCCACACCTCACTCATTCTCACCCATACCTCCCTCATTCCAACCCACACCTCACTCATTTAAACCCATACCTCACTCATTCACACACACCTCCACTATCCCATTTGCCTATATAAACCATCATTTTCCACCTTCGAACCCCTAGCACACATTAAGAGCACATATCAAGAGACATCAAGCAAAAAAAATCAAACATTCACCAAGCATTTTAGGAGAACAAAACAGCCCCCTCATCTCCCTTAGAAGTGATGCCACTACTGCCTATTTCCAAGCCATTCACTGATCATTTCAATCATCCATCCAGCTCCCTAACCCTCACATCTTCACGCAGAAAGCATCCATTCGGCTTCCCCTCACTGCTTTTGCATCCAACACACAAAACAGTCCCCATTTCAGCCCATCATCACGCCAAAAATAGTCCAGAAAACACATCCAGGTTAGCCCCCATTTAGCCCTGGAAATTGCACCCAAATCACCCTAATTTTAGCCCCCAAACCAGTGCATAAACTTCCCTAAACACTCTCCAAAATTCGCTTGAAAAAAGCAGCTCAAAATCCCTCAAAACAGTCCCTAAAGTCACCAAAATAGTGAGCAAAAACTGTACTTGCAAACCCTTTAGTAAATCGAGCAAACGGCAGTCCAACGCCTCTCAAAAATCACCTAAACTGACCTCAACCCACTGCCAACCAGTGAGCAAAGTGTGGTGACCTGAACCGTAGCGAAATGAAGTGGAAACAGCGGACGAAACAGTGAAACAGTGAGCAAAATGTCGAACCAGTGAACCGGTGAAATCGTGGTGACTTAGCCCTTCCCACGGCCGTTATAACGCACCTCCGAAGAACGACACAAAAGGTTAGACCTGAGGGCACCTATTACTAAATTTTTTACATGAAATAATGACTAAGGAAGTTTATTTTATGGTATTTTTGCATGAATAATTAGTTTAGCATGTTGTTTAGATTTCTTCACATGAAATAAAGACTTAGAAAAATGTGTTTTGTGATGATTAGCATGTATAATTAGTTTAGCATGTTGTTTAGATTTCTTCACATGAAATAATGATTTAGAAAAATGTGTTTTGTGATGATTAGCATGTATAATTAGTTTAGCATGTTGTTTATTTTAGGTTATGTAAATTAGTTGTGGGCAATCCTTCGTCAGCGAGAGCCTTTGTTTACATTCTTTTAAACCTGCATGCGAACCCTAATTGTATGACCAATAGAAATCATTTCTTTTATGCTTGTGTTTGGGATCATCGTTATTTGGATTCAATTGGACTTTTTGTCAAGAGATATGAACTGGTTGGGCCATTTAAACAGGAACGAGTTCGTGTCCTTTGACAATTGGGTCAAAAGTTTCTAAAATTCCGATGGGCCATTTTGTATTGGCCTTTCATCATTTGAAGTTGTTTAGTTATGTTTTCACAAAAGTATGAACTTGTTGGGCCTTTTCAATAGGGACAAGTTTGCACCCAGCAATATCATGATTAAATGCTTTAAAATGATAATGGGCCAACTTGTATAAACATCTTGATAGACTTATGTATTTCATGCATTACATGCGTACATGCTAACATGCAGTTTTAAAAGACATAATGGATACTTGTTGGGTTAGGAAAAAGAGAAGATTGAGCAGTCCCCAAGAGAATCTGCGGAAGACCTAACCCAACGGGATAAGAAACATATGCATGCATGCATACACGTAACCCATTTTGCATTCCTTTTGTGTTTGTTTTGTTTTGTGTTCACAGGTTTTGAAGAAGAAAAGAGAAAGTGGCAAAGACAAGCCATTCAGAAATAGTGAAAGCATAGTATCTGATTCGGGTATTAATCCTAGGGCTGAGGCCCATATTGGTGTTAGATTCAGGTAGTAATCTGAGGGTTCAGGGTCGAGGTGCCTCCATTGTCGGTTGTAGTTCCGGGTCGAGATACGTGCCCAGGGTCGAGGTGCCAACTACATCATCAGTTCAAGGGTCGAGGTGCCCCCGTTGTCGGTTGCAGTTTCGGGATGCGTCCCAGGGTCGAGGGCCCACTGCATCATCATCACAGTTCACATTCGGTGGTTTGGGAACAAAGCCCATAGGTCGAGGCACCTCGCCATCATATCAATTCAGTTCGAAGCAGCAGGTAAGTCAGGTGGCAGCTGGCGAGCCTGGTAAGTAAAAATGCATTGCACGAACTTTGATAAGATTGTCATTGTCACACACTGCACATATCCCATCAGAGTGGGGGCGACTGTAGGCATTGCATTTTTACATATCAGCCCAATGATGAGCCTCGAATGGAGGCACTCCTTTTTAGTTGCGAAAGTTGCGGAAAGCGGTCGTCGGAAGGGATGGGTCAAGAATTGACATTTTTATTGGATTTGGTTCACTTGTTCGATCTTCAGGTTCGCTTGTTCGGTCTCAATTTTAATTTATCCTCGGCCCGGTTCACAAAAAATACCCACACCTCACGCCCATTCCCTCACATTTCCTTTCGAACCAATACCCCACGTCCAAACCCATTTTCCATGCCCCACATTAGCCACCCACCTTTATAAACAAAACCAAAAATTCCACCTCTTTTTCTTTGCCACCCACGTGAAAGCCACCCTTTTTTCCATCTTCCACCAAATAATTTCACAAAACAAAAGCCAAAAGCCCACAACTCCCACGTGAACAAACCAAAACCAAACACAAATTACCATACACCCAAACACAAACTATCAGAACCCGTGCAACTACCCAAACACTAGCCAATAAGTCAACAAACCCATACCCTACCCATATTATTAACTCCATTATTTTCCTCAATCTTCCTCCCAATCTTGTCGATTATCTCCCTCATTCACACCTGTCATCTCCATTATTCACGCCACAGTCTACCTTTTTGCACGACAACACGCTCATTTCTTGAAGCACGGCCCAGGAATCAGCCATGGCCCTCACTGCCAAACGCCCACAACACCCATAACTCAAGCCAGGTGCCCACTACTACGCACACAGCCCAGCACCTTCAAAAGAACCATACTCCCTTCACGCACCCGAGAGGAGCCTGCTATATAGCTTCAAACACTGCCAAGCCTCTCCACAACAGCCATTCATGGCAATCCACTGCACCCACTAATACTCACGTAGCCTTGCCGCCTAAACCAAACGGCCCATTCCCAAAATAAAACAGCCCTCATCACCCATGCACACATAAACTACACGTACAGCCCCTTCATCAACACAGGTCACGCATAGCCTTCATCCCTCACAGCCAAACACCCCTTCACAGCCCTGACCTAAACCCTAACACTCACGCCACTCACTGACCACACATCCCTTCTTCACGTATCAAGCTCCAGTTCACGCCTGACCAAAAGCCACGCACTCCCCTTCATAGCCTTCACGCGTCAAAATGCACATAACCTTCACAACGTCACGGCCTGCCCCACAAACACGTTCTGCCTTGCCAACTCTCACCTAGCCCATAGATCACACGTCCCTTAGCACATCAGCCCTTCATCAACGCAAACACACCATCAACCCCTTTTACGCATAAAGACTGCCCTCCACACCTAGCATGATGACAAGAACCAAAGCAGTCTCCCTCAGCCTTCCACCCTCAACGCCATTTAACCATCAGCGTCTCTCCCTCAACACGGCCACAAATCTCTCATCAAACTACCAAATGAAACTTCCAGTGAATGAACTCTAAACACACAACAGCCGCCCCTCTCTCTCATCTCTCTGTATGCCCTTGCTTCACAAATAGACCTCACGTAAAACAACAACTCACTGCCACACCCCTTCCCTCACGCACTACGTACAAAGCAACAAATCAGCAACCTCACACCTCTTCAACAACGCAGACCGACTCGTCAATCTCCCTCACTGCACGCATGAACACCACCCTATTGCCGCATATAATGAAACCCTCACCAGCAGCCACTGCCCTCACGCCCTCAGCTTCACACCTTACAAACCTGCCTCTTCAGGATGCCTAAAGACCTCCATAACATCAGCCACCCCTCACGCACAAAAGCCAACTACCGAGCCGACGGACACTTACCACACTCACGTAACAACGCAGAGCCTTGAGCCCTAGGAGATCGAAACAAAAAAAAAAGAACAAAAGAAACAAACAAGAAGCAGCCACGCCAAAGCCACCCCACATGCAGCCCATGCACACGCGCCAAACTGCCTAAAAACCGACCCTTAAACCGTGCCAAAAATTGAGAACAAAACAGCCCAAAATAGCCTGAGGCAGAAATAATGAGAGAAACAGAGAAAACAGCAAGCTGAAACAACGAGTGAAAACGGGCAAAAACAGCAGAAACAACAAATAGCGGAACAATGAAAACAACAAAAATAGCGAAAATAGTAGAAACAACGGACCAGTGAAAACATCGAAACGATATCCCTTTCGGCACCGTGAAACGCACTCCCGGAAAGCGACTAAAAAGGTAAGACCTGAGGGCACCCTTTTATTTATTATCCTTTATTTTTAGTTATTTTATTATTTTATTTCGCATGATTATTGTGAATTAGTGCATGATGTGATTTCCGGGTGAACGGAACATGTTTTCTCTCTTGTGGTATGTCGGATGGAAACCCGGACGTAAATTCCGTAGCCGAATCTGAATGGACGGTATTGCGGTTTGCACTTGGGATACAATGCCACGTATCACTTGAGAGACACACATATTTCGTTTCTTCCAAGCCTTGTATTTGAGCATGATTAGGTTGCTAGTATGTTATTTACTTCTTAAGCATGATTAGGTCGTTAATATGTTATTTCCCTATGTATGTTATAGTTATTTCCTTGCGCAATAGAAGTTTAATCTATGTTTATGCCTAGGTTGCTATCTAGTTTTCGTTTTTGATGATTCAACATGCTCATTGTGTGATATCGTATGTTTGCCGTTGTGATAATTACTTTTAAAGCATGATGACTTAGACATAGGATTTATTTTTTATGAATGCGAACTAGATTTAGGTTATTGTTGAACATGTATGTTGTGTAAACTTGGTTAAATTATTGCACAAATCCGCTCATTACAAGTGGAATAAGTAAGGGACCATTCCGAACCCAACGGTTTGAGGTCGTCCCTTGCGAGGAGTGAGTGCGGCCTTAAATCATTTTTCCTGGTTCACACCGGGTGGCGACTCCATGTTATTTCTCCGGTTTAGTCCCCCGCGGGGTACTCCATACTCCCGACTGGGCCGCGAGCCAGGAACAGTGTCGTCCATTTCTGTGTCCTACAGTCTGAATTAGTGCATGATGTGATTTCCGGGTGAACGGAACATGTGTTCTCTCTTGTGGTATATCGGATGGAAACCCAGATGTAAATTCCGTAGCCGAATCTGAATGGACGATATTGCGGTTTGCACTCGGGATACAATGCCACGTATCACTTGAGAGACACACGTATTTCGTTTCATCCAAACCTTGTATTTGAGCATTATTAGGTTGCTAGTATGTTATTTACTTCTTAAGCACGATTAGGTCGTTAGTATGTTATTTCCCTATGTATGTTATAGTTATTTCCTTACGCAATAGGAGTTTAATCTATGTTTATGTCTAGGTTGCTATCTGTAGGCATTGCATTTTTGCATATCAGCCCAATGATGAGCCTCGAATGGAGGAATTACTTTTTTAGTTGCGGAAGTTGCGGAAAGCGGTCGTCGGAAGGGAAGGGTCAAGAATTGACATTTTTATTGGATTTGGTTCGCTTGTTCGAGCTTCGGATTCGCTCATTTGGTCTCAATTTTAAATTTATCATCGGCCCGGTTCACAAAAATACCCCACGTCCAAACCCATTTTCCATGCCCCACATTAGCCACCCACCTTTATAAACAAATCCAAAAATTCAACCTCTTTTTCTTTGCCACCCACGTGAAAGCCACCTATTTTTCCATCTTCCACCAAATAATTTCACAAAACAAACCAAGATTCCCATGACCCACGCCCATAATGCCACCTTTTCCCCAATAATAAACAAAAGACACACACTAAGCAATAGAACCACAAGGAACCCATACACTGCCAGATATCTCTTCATGTAACAACCTATAACCCTCCATGCAACACCCATACCTTGCCCAAGCATCACTCAATCCCTCACTCACAAAGACAGATCATGTTGATCACCCCTTCCACCATATACATAGATACTGCCACAAATAAACCAGGGGCCCCTCATTTGGATCAACATCTTCACTCACCAAAAGCACTCAACAACACGTCCTTAAGCGACCACAGCAGCCAACTCTCGCCAAGTTCACTCACACACGCCATAAACAGACGTAACAGACCAACTCCCCACTGCCCCTTCATGCCCTGAACCCTAATGCCTTGCACGTTCACCACACCAAGTCAGAACAAGTGAGCCTTCATTCACAGCAGTCCTCATCTTCAACCTCATGCAACAGCCCCTCTCTTCCATTCTCTCAGCTCTCGGCACCCCCTTTAACTAAGCACATCACTACTTATCATCAATGCACACATAAAGTACACGTACAGCCCCTTCATCAACACAGGTCACGCATAGCCTTCATCCTGCAAAGCCACTGCACGCACGGTGATCATCCAGCAAACCATTCACACACCACTGCACTATCCTATCGCTCTCGAAAGTGAACCACGCAACAGCCCATTCCAATAAATCTTCTTCACAACACGCAGCAACTTCAACAAGCTCATCTCTCGGCACCTCCCACAAACCCTAAACCAGCAGCCCTTACGTCCCTTGCTTCAACAAACCCTTCAATAATCAACACAGCTCTCCCCGAAGAAAACCCTAGCAACCTGCTCTCCCCTAGCACGGCTGGAACAAAGAGAATAAACCTTAACTCTCTCTAAAGCCATGATGTCAATACACTACCCCTTCACCACCTAAAATATTCACCAAACCTTGCCCTAACAGCCATTTTCTGCCTCAACTTCACGCAAATACCTTCCCAATTCAGCCATCAGACCACTCAAGTAAAACAGCCCTTAAAATGTCCTTCCTCACGTCTGCATACTGTCAACCCCCTCACTACCGAGCCCTTCCTCACGTAACAGGCCCATTTGCTTCACTTTAACAGATCCCTCAGCTTAAAGCCTTGTTCACGCACAGATCCATCACTGCAAAGCCCTTCTCATAGACAAATCGTCCTATATACTCACGCCTGAAGTGGCCTCACATTCACCGAGCAAACAGCCCCTGGAATAACTCTGAAATTTCCGTAAAAAATTCCATCGTGAAACCAAGCCAGAACAGTGGCCAAATAACCACCCAAAATTCAACCCATAAACTGCCCTGAAACCAAGCCCATGAACTGCCTTAAACCACCGCATGTATGCACGAGAAACTAGCCCACAATTAACCCTAGACATGCACACGTAAATGGCCTCTCAAACTGCCTTGGAACCGAGAGAAAAATCGTCCTGAAACCGCGAGTGAAATGGAGAAAACAGTGAGTTAAAACATTGAGAAAAATAGAGAAAACAGTGAGTGAAAACCACAGGTGAAAATAACAAAAACAGCAGAAACAACGGACCCATGAAAACAGCAGAAATTGCAGACCAGTGAAAATAGCAAAATGATATCCCTTCCGGCACCGTGGAACGCACTCTCGGAAAGCGACTTAAAAGGTAAGACCTGAGGGCACCCTTTTATTTATCATCCTTTATTTTTAGTTATTTGATTATTTTATTTCGCATGAGTATTGTGAATTAGTGTATGATGTGATTTCGGGTGAATGAAATATGTGTTCTTTTTGTGGTATATTGGATGGAAACCCGGACATAAATTCTATAGCCGAATCCGAATGGACGGTAATATGGTTTGCACTTGGGATACAATGCCCCGTACCACTTGAATGATTCATATGTTTCATTCCACTCAAACCTTGTATTTGAGCATGATTAGGTTGCTAGTATGTTATTTATTTCTTAAGCATGAGTTAATTTAGTCTTGTTATTTAATTTTCAAAGCATGATTGTGTTATTTAGGCATGTTGTTTCTTCATTCTTTATGCATGATGTTTCGTTTAGTTTATGTTTATGTTTAATTAGTTATTTGTTTACTTTGGTTAAATGATTCAATATGCTCGTTGTGTTATATTGCGTGGAGTTATTTGGATGAAAGCATGTTAGATCTATGTACCCTTGAGCATGCATGTTGTGTAGACTTGGTTAAATTATTGCACAAATCCGTTCATTACAAGTGGCATAAGTAAGGGACCATTCCGAACCCAACGATTTCAGGTCTTCCCTTGCGAGGGGTGAGTGCGGCCTTAAATCATGTTTCCCGATTCACACCGGGTGGCGACTCCATTTAATTTCTCCGATTTAGTCCCCCGCGGCTACTCCGTACTACCATCTGGGGCGCGAGCCCGGAACTGCATCGCCCAGTTCCTGTGTCCTACAGTCTGGCGACTCCACTGGGGATAGAGAATCGGCCCCGAAATAATATCTTGTAGTGTTTGTGATTTGTGCTTTAAATTAACCATGTCTACTGTGGGTTTAAGGAGTTTAATCAAAGGCATTTTTAAGGCTAGGTGAGTTTGGTGTCTTCCTTCACTCACTACCTTTCTATAAGAAAAGCTGTGAAGACACTTAGATAATCATTCACCCGTAGCTCATTGTGATAGACTAATTTTTGAACTCGTTGTTTATTCCTGACACCAAGCGATAAGAGCCTAAGAGGCTAGGGTACTTAAGAGAGCCTCGCTCCCCCTCCCTCTGGGGAATCTTCAACGGGAAATCCATTTGACAGTTAGTCACATACCATAACTCGTTGGCACGTATCGTAAGGTATAAAAAAGGTGCGTTCACTTGGTCATTTGAACCCTTGAGTGGGGAGTCCTAGTTGTGAGCATCATTTGTCAGCGAGAGCTTTTGTTTACATTCGTTTAAACCTGCATGTGAACCCTAGTTGTATGACCTATAGAAATCATTTCTTTTATGCTTGTGTTTGGGACCATCGTTATTGGATTCAATTGGACCTTTTGTCAAGAGATATGAAATGGTTGGCCATTTAAACTGGAACGAGTTCGTGTTCTTTGACATTTAGGCCAAAAGCTTCTAAAATGCCGATTGGCCATTTTGTATTTGGCATCTTATCATTTGAAGTTGTTTAGTTATGTTATCGCAAAAGTATGAACTTATTGGGCCTTTTCAAAGAGACAAGTTTACACCGCGCAATGATGTGATTGAATGCTTTAAAATGATGATAGGCCAACTTATATATGTATTTTCCGCATCACACGCATCTCACACATTTCATGCATACACACATCATGTTAACCCTTTTGTGTCTTAAAAGCCATCATAGATTCCCGTTGGTTAGGAAAGCAGAGAGACTCGTTAAGAGACCGTCAGTCAACATGAGCAAATTAGCAAACGAGAGATCCTGCCTGGATCAATTGGAGATTAAAGTAACTGAAATTATTGAGATGTTGCAAGTTCTGACTAATATTATGGCCAGTCTGACCGTACCCGGTATAGCCGATAACAGAAAGTTTTACAATCAGAATGGAAGACATCAGGGAATCCTCGGAATAAGTAAGTAGAAAAGACAGTATAGTCATTCAGTAATGGGAAACAGGGCAGTGAGACTATCAGATTTAAAAGAGAATAAGTTCACCGAGCCGATCAATGTTAACAGACTGAAGCTGTATTTAGCCTGAGGGATAGAAGACTGAGCAGTCACCAAGAGAATTGGCGGAAGACCCAACCCAACGGGATATGAAATTCATCCATGCATACATGCATAAACGTAACGTACTTGCAATTCTTGTGTTTGTCCTATGTTTGCAGGTTTTAAACAGAAAGAGAGAACTAGGAAGGGACGACCATAGACATATGGCGCCGAGGAGCACAATGAGGGTCTCACCCATCATGAACAGGGAGGACCTCTACACTTGCATATGTATACTTTACATGACACATCTTTATTCTATTGTTTTGTATTCACAGGTTTCAATGAAGAAAGAAAGGTAAAACAACAAAGATCAAAAAAAAAAGTGGCACAAGCACTGAGGACGACATTGAAGCCACCTTGACAGATGGATTTCGGTCATGTCTGGCTGAAGACGATGAATTTAGTGCTAACAGGGAGGCAACCCATGCACTTTATTATGATTTCTATTTTCATGCTTTGTGTATGCATGTTGTAGAGTCTTTAATTTTGTGTGTTATTTTGTAGGTAAAAGCAAGGACAGAGCATTTTAAGACAGAGGGAATGGTGCTTGGCAATCACAAAGATGGGAGCTAATTCATTAGTGGTGACAGAGTAAAAGAAGAATTCATGAGACGCATCCTAATGAACTTATGCCAAGCAAGAGGCGTATGAGTACACAATTCATTTGCTTTAATTATTGCGTTGATTTGCCTTTTTTTGTTATTTTCTGTTTTTTTTGTGGACAAGATCCATAACTTTTGACCTTTTAGGACTTCTTTTGGTATTTTCTTTTATCTTCGTGGATAGAATCCACGACTTTTTGACCGTTCACGATTTCTTTTGTTGTTTTCATAGACAGGATCCAGTGACCTTTTGACTTATCATGACCTCTTTTGTGGTTTAGCTAACAACCATTCGGTGAAAGGTATTAGTATAATTATTACTCATCCATTTTTAAGTACTATAAATTCAGCTCAGTATTTCTCTCCTCAACACATTCAAATATACATTCGAGTAAAAGAGAGAAAATGGAAGCCACTTCAAGAAGACGAGTCGAAACCATTTGTGTGTTTTGTGGTACCAGTGTGGGTACTAAACCGCAATACATAGAGGCAGTACAAAAATTGGGTCGAGTCATTGCTGGACGGAATATGCACTTAATATACGGTGGAGGCAATCTTGGACTGATGGGAATTGTTTCAAAGGCTGTACATGACGGAGGCAGTCCAGTTCTGGGAATCATCCCAAAACCTTTGGCGGAGGCGATTCTGATAGGACCATCAAACGGAGAAGAATTGATCGTGCCGGGAATTTCAGAGCGACTGGTGGAAAAGATTAACCGTGCAGATGCTTTTATTGCTCTACCAGGAGGCTTGGGCACGTTGGAGGGAATTTTTACAGTGCTATCTTGGGCGAACCTGAACATACACCAGAACCTCTTGGATTGTTTAACGTTGATGGATTTTATGATTTTCTCTATGTGTTTCTTGAAGACAACCGAAGAAATGGGTTCGTAACAAAACCTGTGAACGAACTCCTTTTCACAGCCAGAACTACCCAGGATTTAATTGACCAAATCTTGGCCTTTGAACCGCATGTGGACCCTATCCTTTCCAAGATCAAATGGTCCGAGGACGATCGTGGTCAAAAGCATAAACTGAATCTGGATCTTAACCTCTAAGTCTTATGTTAGTATCTTGTTTATTTTGTGTTATTTAAATAATAAAAGATAAAAAATGAAAAAATGAAAAAAAAAATTGAGTGAGAGAAGTCTTTGATAGTTAGACATATGTCTGGTGATGACATTTAATGCTGT
Source organism: Zanthoxylum bungeanum (assembly GCA_019454045.1). Taxonomy (NCBI): domain Eukaryota; kingdom Viridiplantae; phylum Streptophyta; class Magnoliopsida; order Sapindales; family Rutaceae; genus Zanthoxylum; species Zanthoxylum bungeanum. Next base: position 41,565 of record SKCR01029736.1, read on the forward strand.
AGGGGTAAACCCTAGAAACGATAAGTGCTAGATGCGCTCTCTTCCGGTATTCTTAATGGATTGATCTCAGTTAGACTTACGAGCACTTGATTACGTGATCCTAGCAGTAGAAGCCTGAGTAGTTATCGAGCTGACTAATTGAAGAGATGATGTATTAGTGAATGACCAATTGTCTGGGTGTCCACACTTGTTTACCGATGCTATGATATATAATATGGTTGGAAATAAAGAAAAAAGTCTCTGAGAAAGAAATAAAAAGAAGAAAGAAAATAGACCACTTATAACCGATAAGCGTAAAGCTACCCATGGGCGAGTATTAGGACCACCATGAGGAGAAATGCTACCTTAAAGGGTATGTGTGGTCAGAAAAAGAAAAGAAAAAAAAAAAAAAAAAAAAAATAAATCCAAAATGAAAAGAAAGAGACAAAAGAAAAAAAAAGATGAAACCATATCATGTTGAGTATGCTAAGTAATCACAGAATGTGATTAAGACATCCAGGTTGGTTAGACCCACTGGTTCGATTCTCTGAAACGAAATCACCAAGTTGGCTACTAAAAGACTAAGCTGCGAAAGAGCCTTAACACACACACACTAAGAGTCTAGTTCAGATCACCCATTCAGAAAATCGAAATTGAGTGTATCAAGTACTTTGAAGGTTCTCTGGTTTTGACACAGAGCATTCGTTGAGGACGAAAATATGTTTAGCTATTAAGATTGTCTCGAGGAGAGCAATATAGTTTGCTGAAATAAATAATTTACATCATTATCAGTCTCTGTTGAGTATGGCACTCTGAAGGCGAGGCCCATATCATCATATCAATTTTTCCAGGAACGACACTCCGAGCATGGAGACATCATATCAGTTCTGCCAGGTACGGCACTCCGGGTATGGAGACATCAGATAAGTTTTGCCAAGTATGACACTGCGAGTATACAATATCAGTTTTGACGGTATGGTAATCTGAGAATGGAGCAGAGTCTGAGAATGAACAAACCAAGAATGGTAATCTGAGAATGGAGCAGAGTCCATGAATGGAACACGGTTCGAGAATGGACCACATCACAATAATGGTTCGGGAATGAACCACCTCACACGATTACAGCATGTTGAAATGAACCATCACATCATCAATATCAGTTTCGGGGATGAGTCCCAGGGTCGTGGCCCATGTCAATATCAGTATCAGTTTCAGGGATGAGTCCTAGGGTTGAGGCCTACATCAGCATCAGAATCAGTTTCAGGGATGAGTCTTAGGGTTGAGGCCTACATCAGCATCAGAATCAGTTTTAGGGATGAGTTCCAAGGTTGAGGCCCACATCATTATCAGATTTGAGGATGCGTCCTAGGGGCGACGCCCACATCGTTATCAGCAGTTTGGGGATGAGTCCCAGGGTAGAGGCCCACATCTACATCAGTAACAGTTTTGGGGATGCGTCCTAGGGTCGAGGCCCACATTAATCAGTAGTTTTGGGGATGCGTCCCAGGGTTGTAACCCACTTTATCAGTATCAGTTTGGGCGAGGCCCATATCAGTATCAGTTTGGGAGAGGCCCATATCAGTATCAGTTTGGGGCGAGGCCCACATCAGTATTAGTCTGGGGGCGAGGCCATATCAGTATCTATTTGGGCGAGGCCCATATCAGTATCAGTTGGGGGGAGGCCCACATGAGCATCAATTTGGGGCGAGGCCCACATCAGTATTAGTTTGGGGCGAGGCCCATATCAGTATCAGTTTGGGGCGAGGCCCACATCAGTATTAGTCTGGGGGCGAGGCCCATATCAGTATCTATTTGGGCGAGGCCCATATCAGTATCAGTTTGGGCGAGGCTCATATTACTATCAGTTGGGGCGAGGCCCGTATCAGTATCACTCTGGGGCCGAGGCCTACATCAGTATCAGTCTGGGGGTGAGGCCCACATCAGTATCAGTCTGGGGGCGAGGTCCATATCAATATCAGTTTGGGGCGAGGCCCACATTAGTATCAGTTTGGGGCGAGGTCCATATCAGTTTAGGGCGAGGCCCATATCAGTTTGGGGCGAGGCCCACATCAGTTTCAGTTTGGGGCGAGGCCCATTTCAGTTTGGGGGCGAGGCCCACATTAGTATCAGTTTGGGGCGAGGCCCATATCAGTTTGGGGCGAGGCCCATATCAGTTTGGGGCGAGGCCCACATCAGTTTCAGTTTGGGGCAATGCCCATTTCAATTTGGGGGCGAGGCCCACATTAATATCAGTTTGGGGCGAGTCCCATATCAGTTTGGGACGAGGCCCACATCAGTTTTAGTTTGGGGCGAGGCCCATATCAGTTTGGGAGCGAGGCCCACATCAGTTTTAGTCTGGGGGCGAGGCCCACATCAGTATCAGTCTGGGGGCGAGGCCCATATCAGTATCCAACTGGGGGCAAGGCCTATATCAGTATCAGCTTGGGCGAGGCCTATATAAGTGTCAATTTAGGGGCGAGGCCCCCATTAGTGTCAATCTGGGGGCGAGGCCGACATCAGTATAAGTTTGGGTCGAGGTGCCCAGGGTCGAGGTGCCCCCGTTGTCGGTTGTAGTTCCGGGTCGAGGTGCCCACTACATCATCAGTTCGAAAGCGAGGTCCCTATTGTCAGCGGTGTTGGGTCGATGTGCCTAGGGTCGAGGTGCCCCCTTTGTCGATTATAGTTTCGGGTCGAGGTGCCCAGGGTCGAGGTGCCCACTACATCATCATTTCAAGGGTGAGGTCCCTATTATCAGCTGTGTTGGGTCGAGGTGCCCCCGTTGTCGGTAGTAGTTCCGGGTCGAGGTGCCCACTACATCATCAGTTTAAGGGCGAGGTCCCTATTGTCAGTGGTGCAGGGTCGAGATGCCAGGGTCGAGGTGCCCCCGTTGTCAGGTTGCAGTTATTGGGATGCGTCCCAGGATCGAGGTGCACTGCATCATCAGCTCAGCTCGAAGCAGCAGGTAAGTCAGGTGGCAGCTGGCGAGCCAGGTAAGTAATAATGCATTGCACAAACTTTGATAAGACTGTCATTGTCACACACTGCACAGATCCCATCAAAGTGGGGGCGACTGTAGGCATTTCATTTTTGCATATCATCCCAATGATGAGCCTCGAATGGAGGTATTACTTTTTTAGTTGCGGAAGTTGCGGAAAGCGGTCGTCGGAAGGGAAGGGTCAAGAATTAACATTTTTATTCGATTTGGTTCGCTTGTTCGAGCTTCAGGTTCATTCGTTTGGTCTCAATTTTAAATTTATCCTCGGCCCGGTTCACAAAAATACCCCACGTCCAAACCCATTTTCCATGCCCCACATTAGCCACCCATCTTTATAAACATAACCAAAAATTCCAACTCTTTTTCTTTGCCACCCACATGAATGCCACCTATTTTTCCATCTTCTACCAAATAATTTCACAAAACAAACCAAGATTCCCATTACCCACGCCCATAATGCCACATTTTCCCAAATAATAAATAAAAGACACACACTAAGCAACAGAACCACAAGGAACCCATACACTGCCAGATATCTCTTCATGTAACAACCCATAACCCTCCATGCAACACATATACCTTGCCCATGCATCAGTCAATCCCTCACTCACAAAGACAGATCACGTTGATCCCCCCTCCACCATATACATAGATACTGCCACAAATAAACCAGGGGCCCCTCATTGGATCAACATCTTCACTCACCAAAAGCACTCAACAGCACGTCCTTAAGCGACCACAGCAGCCAACTCTCGCCAAGTCCACTCACACACGCCATAAACAAACGTAACAGACCAACTCGCTACTGCACCTTCATGCCATGAACCCTAATGCCTTGCACGTTCACCACACCAAGTCAGAACCAGTGAGCCTTCATTCACAGCAGCCCTCATCTTCAACCTCATGCAACAGCCCCTCTCTTCCATTCTCTCAGCTCTCGGCACCCCCTTTAACTCAGCACGTCACTGCTAATCATCCATGCACACATAAACTGCACGTACAGCCCCTTCATCAACATATGTCACGCATAGCATTCATCCCTCACAGCCACTGCATGAACGGTGATCTTCCAGCAAACCATTCACACACCAATGTACTCTCCTATCACTCTCGGAAGTGAACCACGCAACAGCCCATTCCTATAAATCTTCTTCACAACACGCAGCTACTTCAACAAGCTCATCTCTCGGTACCTCCCACAAACCCTAAACTAGCAGCCCTTACGTCCCTTGCTTCAACAAACCCTTCAACAATCAACACAGCTCTCCCCGAAGAAAACCCTAGCAACCTGCTCTCCCCTAGCACAGGTGGAACAAAGAGAATAAACCCTAACTCTCTCTAAATCCATGACGTCAATACACTACCCCTTCACCACCTAAACTATTCACCAAACCTTGCCCTAACAGCCATTTTCTGCCTCAACTTCACGCAAATACCATCCCAATTCAGCCACCAGACCACTCACATAAAGCATCCCTTACAATGTCCTTCCTCACGTCTGCATACTGTCAACCCCCTCACTACCGAGCCCTTCCTCATATAACAGGCCCCTTTGCTTCACTTTAACAGATCCCTCAGCTTAAAGCCTTGTTCACGCACAGATCCCTCACTGCAAAGCCCTTCTCATAGACAAATCTGCCCATATACTCACGCCTGAAGTAGCCTCACATTCACCGAGCAAACAGCCCCTGGAATAACTCTGAAATTACCATAAAAAATCCATCTTGAAACCAAGCCAGAACAGTGGCCAAATAAGCACCCAAAAATCAACCCAGAAACTGCCCTGAAACCGAGCCCATGAACTGCCTTAAACCACCGCATGTATGCATGAGAAACTAGCCCACAATTAACCCTAGACATGCACAAGTAAATGGCCTCTGAAACTGTCCTAGAACCATGAGAAAAATCGTCCTGAAACCGCGAGTGAAACGGAGAAAACAGCGAGTTAAAATAGTGAGAAAATTAGAGAAAACAGTGAGTGAATACCACAGGTGAAAATAGCAAAAACAGCAGAAACAACAGACCCGTGAAAACAGCGGAAATAGCGGACCAGTGAAAACAGCAAAACGATATCCCTTCCGGCACCGTGGAACGCACTCCCGGAAAATGACTTAAAAGGTAAGACCTGAGGGCACCCTTTTATTTATCATCCTTTATTTTTAGTTATTTTATTATTTTATTTCGCAAGAGTATTGTGAATTAGTGTATGATGTGATTTCGGGTGAATGAAATATGTGTTATTTTTGTGGTATATTGGATGGAAACTCGGACATAAATTCCATAGCCGAATCCGAATGGACGGTAATATGGTTTGCACTCGGGATACAATGCCCCGTACCACTTGAAAGATTCATATGTTTCATTCCACTCAAACCTTGTATTTGAGCATGATTAGGTTGCTAGTATGTTATTTAATCTAGTTAATTTACAAAACCCTGAAACAATACACACTCATTCTCTCTCACTCGGCAAGACAAAAACACTAGCAAACTCACGCCACAAACAAGGAACCCTAAGCCAAGGACCTGCACCCACTCGGCCACAGCCAGAAGAAGAAACCAGCAGCCATACACCCCACACACTGCCTTGATTCATACACACCCACTGCCTCACGCACAAACTCACACTCAAAGCCCCCCCTCCATGCATCATCTTGACAAATGGTAAACCCTAACAGCCCTTTGATCTCTCGGCAAGATACCATCTCTCTCACTAAACACATATCATGCACATGAACCTTGGCCTAGCAACTCTCGGCAAAGCCTTTAGTAGTCACTCACGGTAGCCTTCCCCTCTCAACTCGGCAGAATAAATAAACAAAACCCCCATCAGCCTACGAGCCACACACCACAACCCTAGCTAAGTACACTCATAAACCCTAGACGTCCCTCTCGAACACACGGACATATGCCTCACTTGAACTACCCTTTGACACCTTGCAGGCCGTGACTAAACAACAACAATTGACCACACACAAACCGGTCCAAATGCAGTGAGTAAACAATGACACCGAGCCGTGAACGAGCAGCCTCACCCTCATGTCTTTCACCGAGAGTAATAACTAGTTAAAATAGTTTCAAAAACAGTGAGCAAATCAACCGAAAAGCGGGCTGAAAATAGTGAGAAAAATAGAGAAAACAGCGAGCGGAAACCGCGAGTGAAAATGTACAAAATAGTAAAAATAGCGGACCAGTAAAAACAGCAAAAATAGTAAACCTGTGAAAACAGTGAAACAGTGAACCTATGAAAACAGTGGAAATAGCGGACCAGGGAAAGCAGCAAAACGATATCCCTTCCGTCACCGTGGAACGCACTCCCGGAAAGCGACATAAATGGTAAGACCTGAGGGCACCCCTTTTATTTATTATCCTTTTTTTGGTTATTTTATTACTTTATTTCGCATGAATATTGTTAATTAGTATATGATGTGATTTCGGGTGAATGGAATATGTGTTCCTTTTTGTGGTATATTAGATGGAAACCCGGATATAAATTCCATAGCCGAATCCGAATTGACGGTATTATGGTTTGCACTCGGGATACAATGCCCCGTACCACTTGAAGGATTCACGTATTTCATTTCATCCAACCTTGGATTCGAGCATGATTTAGTCTAGTGTGTTATTTATTTTTATGCATGATTTAGTTATATTCTTTCACAATAGGAATTTAAATTACGTTTATGTTTAGAATGTTATTTATTCTTTGTATTTGATGATTCAACATGCTCATTGTGTGATATCGTATGTTTGCCGTTGTGATAATTACTTTTAAAGCATGATGACTTAGACATAGGATTTATTTTTATGCGAAATCGATTTAAGTTATTCTTGGACATGTATGTTGTGTACTCTTGGTTAAATTATTGCACGAATCTTTTCATTACAAGTGGCATAAGTAAGGGATCATTCCGAACCCAACGGTTTGAGGTATTCTCTTGCGAGGGGTGAGTGCGGCCTTAAATAATTTTCCCGGTTCACACCGGGTGGCGACTCCATTTTATTTCTCCGGTTTAGTCCCCCGCGGGCTACTTTGTACTCCCAACCGGGCCGCGAGCCCGGAACAGCATGCGTCGCCCAGTTTCTGTGTACTACAGTCTGGCAACTCCACTGAGGAATCTACAATGGGAAGTCCATTCGACAGTTAGTCACACACTATAACTCGTTGGAACGTACCGTAAGGTATAAAAAATGTGCGTTCACTTGGTCGTTTGAACCCTTGAGTGGGGAGTCCTAGTTGTGGGCAATCCTTCGTCAGCGAGAGCCTTTGTTTACATTCGTTTAAACTTGCATGTGAACCCTAGTTGTATGACCCATATAAATCATTTCTTTTATATTTATGTTTTGGACTATTGTCATTTGGATTCAGTTGGACCTTTTGTCATGAGATATGAACTTGTTGGGCCATTTAAACTGGAACGAGTTCGTGTCCTTTGACATTTGGGCCAAAAGCTTCTAAAATGCCGATGGGCCAATTTTGTATTTGGGCATATTATCATTTGAAGTTGTTTAGTTATGTTATCACAAAAGTATGAACTTATTGGGCCTTTTCGACAGGGACAAGTTTGCACCGCGCAATGATGTGATTCAATGCCTTAAAATGATGATAGGCCAACTTATATATGTATTTTCCGCATCAAACGCATCTCACGCATTTCATGCATACATGCATCATGTTAACCCTTTTGTGTCTTAAAAGTCATCATAGATACCTGTTGGTTTAGGAAAAGAGAAGATTGAGCAGTCACCGAGAGAATATGCGGAAGACCTAACCCAACGGGATAGGAAACCCATTCATGCATGCATGCATACACGTGACGTATTCTACATTCCTTTTTGTGTTTTGTTTTTTTTCTGTGTTTCAGGTTCCAAACAAAAGAGAAGAACCAGCATGAGAAAACTATAAGCAGACCCAGGGGGCGATCAGAGACATGCGTAGGCACATGGCGCCAAGGAGCACAATGCGGATCATCTAACTCGCCAGAAATAGGGAGTACCTCTACACTCGCATACGTGAGCATCATATGCACACGTCTTCAATTGTTGTTTTGTCTTGTGTTCGCAGGTTTCGAAGAGAGAAAAGAAATGCTACCTTAAAGGGTAGGTGTGTCAGAAAAGAAAAGAAAAGAAAAAAGAAAATCCGAAATGATAAGAAAGAGACAAAAAAAAAGATGAAAACCATATCATGTTGAGTATGCTGAAGTAATCACATAATGTGATTAAGACATCCAGGTTGGTTAGACCCACTGGTTCGATTCTCTGAAACGAAATCACCAAGTTGGCTTACTAAAGGACTAAGCTGCGAAAGAGCCTTAGCACACACACACTAAGAGTCTAGTTCAGATCACCTATTCAGACTATCGAAATTGAGTGTATCAAGTACTTTGAAGGTTCTCTAGTTTTGATACAAAGCATTCGTTGAGGACGAAAATATGTTTAGCTATTAAGATTGTCTCGAGGAGGGCAATATAGTATGTTGAAATAAATCATTTGCATCACTATCAGTCTTTGTTAAGTATGGGACTCTGGGGGCGAGGCCTACATCATTATCAGTCTTTGCCGGGTATGGCAATCTGGAGGTGAGGCCCACATCATCAATAGCATCCTTGCCAAGTATGGCAATCTGGGGGCGAGGCCCACATCAGTATCAGTTTTGGGTCGAGGCCCATATCAGTATCAGTTATGGTCGAGGCCCAAATCAGTATCAGACTGGGGGCGAGGCCCATATCAATATCAATCTGGGTTGAGGACCACATCAGTTTGAGTCTGGGGGCGAGGCCCACATCAGTATCAGTCTGTGGCGAGGCCCATATCAATATCATCCAGGGCGAGGCCCATATCATTATCCGTCTGGGGGCGAGGCCCATATTTCAGTCTGGGGGCCAGGCCTACGTTAGTATCAGTTTGGGGCGATGCCCATATCAGTTTGGGGCGAGGCCCACATTAGTATCAGTTTGGGGAGAGGCCCATATCAGTTTGGGGAGAGGCCCATATCAGTTTTAGTCTGGGGGAAAGGCCCACATCAACATCAATCTGGGTGCGAGGCCCACATTAGTATCAGTTTGGGGCGAGGCCCATATCAGTTTGGGGCGAGGCCCACATCAGTTTCAGTTTGGGGCGAGGCCCATTTCAGTCAGGGGTGAGGCCCATATCAATATCAGTTTGGGGCGAGGCCCACATCAGTATCATCAGTCTGGGGGCGAGGCCATATCAGTATCAGTTTGGGCGAGGCCCATATCAGTATCAGTTTGGGGCGAGGCCCATATCAGTATCAGTCTGGGGGCGAGGCCCATATCAGTATCAACACGGGGGCGAGGCCCACATCAGTATCATTCGGGGGCGAGGCCCACATTAGTATCAGTTTGGGGCGAGGCCCAAATCAGTATAAGTTCGAGGGCGAGGTCCCTATTGTCAGCGGTGTTGGGTCGAGGTGCCCAGGGTCGAGGTGCCCCCGTTGTCGGTTGTACTTCCGGGTCGAGGTTCCCATAGTCAAGGTACCCACTACATCATCAGTTCGAGGGCGAGGTCCCTATTGTCAGCGGTGTTGGGTCGAGGTGCCCCCGTTGTCGGTTGCAGGTATTGGGATACGTTCCGGGATCGAGGTCCACTGCAGCATCAACTCAGTTCGAGGCAGCATGCAAGTCAGGTGGCAGCTGGCAAGCCAGGTAAGTAGAAATAAATTGCACGTACTTTGATAGAATTGTCATTGTCACACACTGTACAAGTCCCATCAAAGTGGGGGCGACTGTAGGCATTGAATTATTTCATACCGGCCCGATGATGAGCCTCGAATGGAGGCACTACCTTTTAAGTCATGGAAGTCGCGGAAAACGGTCGTCGAAAAAGAAAAGTCAAGAGTTGACACATTTTGGTTTTGATTCGCTAAGTTCGCTCGGAGTTCGCTTGTTGAATCTTCGTTTCGATGTATATCTTTGGCCCGAAATTACCGCAAACCACTCTAAGCCCACCTAAACACCTAAACCCACATCCAAAGCCCATGAAACCAAAATAAATCAAACACCAAGCCCACCATCCATTAGGCCCACGCCCATGACACTAAAATTACCCCTCCTCACACTATTCAAACATGATTTACCCATCTACCAAACTTACTTTAACCATTCCACTCCACTTTGACAAATAAATAAACAAATAACAAACACATAATTCAAACCCACACCTCACTCATTCAAACCCATACCTCACCCATACCTCACTCATTCAAACCCACACTCACTCATTCACACCCATAACTCACTCATTCAAACCCACACCTCACTCATTCTTACCCATACCTCACTCATTCAAACCCACACCTCACTCATTTAAACCCATACCTCACTCATTCACACACACACCTCCACTATCCCATTTGCCTATATAAACCATCATTTTCCACCTTGGAACCCCTAGCACATATCAAGAGACATCAAGCAAAAAAAATCAAGCATTCACCAAGCATTTTAGGAGAACAAAACAGCCCCCTCATCTCCCTTAGAAGTGACGCCACTGCTGCCTATTTCCAAGCCATTCACTGCCTCCTTTAAGACCTGAAGTCACGCCTAAGCCATTCCATTCACTGCCTCTGATCATTTCAAGCATCCATCCAGCCCCCTAACCCTCACATCTTCACGCACAAAGCATCCATTCGGATTCCCCTCACTGCCCTTTCATCCAACACACAAAACAGTCCCCATTTCAGCCCATCATCACGCCAAAAACAGTCCAGAAAACACATCCAGGTTAGCCCTCATTTAGTCCCTGGAAATTGCACCCAAATCACCCTAATCTTAGCCCCAAAACCAGTGCACAAACTGCCCTAAACACTCTCCAAAATTCACCCGAAAATAGCAGCTCAAAAGCCCTCAAAACAGTCCCTAAAGTCACCAAAACAGTGAGCAAAAACTGCACTTGCAAACCCTTGAGTAAATCGAGGAAACGGCAGTCCAACGCCTCTCAAAAATCACCAAAATTGACCTCAACCCACTGCCAACCAGTGAACAAAGTGTGGTGACCTGAACCGCAGTGAAACGAAGTGGAAATAGCGGACGAAACAGCGAAACAGTGAGCAAAATGTCGAACCAGTGAACCGGTGAAATCGTGGTGACTTAGCCCTTCCGACGGCCGTATAACGCACCTCCGAAGAACGACACAAAAGGTTAGAACTGAGGGAACCTATTACTAAATTTATTTACATGAAATAATGACTTATGAAGTTTATTTTATGGTATTTTTGCATGAATAATTAGTTTAGCATGTTGTTTAGATTTCTTCACATGAAATAATGACTTAGAAAAATGTGGTTTGTGATGATTAGCATGTATAATTAGTTTACATGTTGTTTAGATTTCTTCACATGGAATAATGACTTAGAAAAATGTGTTTTATGATGATTAGCATGAATAATTAATTTAACATGTCATTTATTTTAGGTTATATAAATTAGTAATGTAGAAAAGCATGTAACTTACTTTTCGGTCGTATGAATATCATTAATTAGTGTATGATGTGATTTCGGGTGAATGGAATATGTGTTCTTTGGTGGTATATTGGATAGAAACCCGGACATAAATTCCATAGCCGAATCCGAATGGACGGTAATATGGTTTGCACTCGGGATACAATGCCCCGTACCACTTGAAAGATTCATATGTTTTATTCCACTCAAACTTGCATTTGAGCATGGTTAGACCATTAGAATGTTATTTCACTTTAAGCATGACTTAGTTATTTACCTTTTGTATTAGGAATTTAAGTTGTGGTATGTTTAGATTACCATTCTTGTAGCATGTTTGATGTGTGATGTCGAATGTTTGTCGTAATGAAAAGTTTACTGTTGAAGCATGCAAACCTAGAATTTAGACTACTTCGACCAACATGTATGTTGAGTAGGCTTGGTTAATATTGCACAAATCAATTCATTACAAACGACATAAGTGAGGGACCATTCCGAACCCAACGGTTTGAGGTCTTCCCTTGCGAGGGGTGAGTACGGCCTTAAATCATTTTCCCGGTTCACACCGGGTGGCGACTCCATTATTCTCCGGTTTAGTCCCTCGTGGGCTACTCCGTACTCCCAACCGGGCCGCGAGCCCGGAACAGCGTCGTCCAGTTTCTGTTGTCTACACCAAGGCTTAGTTGATTCAGAGGAAATCGGTTAGGCAATATATTAGATATATTGGCATATATAAGATATATGTTTCGGACTTGGATGTCCCCCCACTGGATCTAGGAATTGGATTGGATCCAATTGATCTTAGAGATCTGCCTAGTTAATTATCATACAATTTGTTGGCCAAAGTCTAGATTGTGTGACATTTAACAGGATCCTAGCCCACTAGGAACACGATTTCCCGAGTACTCGACAGAGGGTTAGAGGCTCGCCGAAAAATAGTGGGAGACAAGAATTGAATTTGCAATATTCATTTAATTACTTGCCATACGCGCTCAATCAAATATCATTCGTCAAATAAATTAAATGGTAGTTGGACTAATATTTAAATTGTTGTTTTAATTAACAGTTGGACTGTATTCAAACAAATAAATTATAGTTGATTACATAGTTGGACTATAGTAATCATTATAATAAATAGTACCGAAAATCGTTGATTAAATAGTTGGACTATAAAATCAAGAAAAATAGAAAGATTGACATTTAAAACATAATCCTAGGGAAAATGTATTTAAATGGTTTAATTTTTAAATTGGGAATATATTTCAGGATGGTCCTAAAAACTAATAAGTTACTTTATTTGATAAAATAACATATTAGGCCTAAGCCCAGAGTTGAGCAAATAGTAGAGCATGATATTTGGAATATTCATGTGATGATAACTTAAGTGCTTAATCAATTAAGCTTACCAAGTAGATTCCTTAATTTCTTTGTCAGAACTAAGGGTTTGATCCTTAAAGTATGAAAATGAAATTGAAGGATCTTCATAGATCTATTCTGAGATCTTAGAAGTACTAAATTGCAATAGTTAACTCTTGGAGGGTTAATGACTATTCTCAAGGAGATAGAGTCAAACTTTGCAAAAAGGCAAGAAGCGCAAGGCGTACCTTACTTCGATATTCTAGAAACCTGAGGCTAGGCCAAAGGCTTCTGGAATGTTGAAAATGGCAATGGCAAAATCATTATAATCTTCTGGGAAGATAAAGGATATATCCCAAAATGTCTGCCTAAATTGTGGCAAACGAGATCGCGGAAGTGTGACTGCTGTTTGGACAAAGCAGACATGAAGGAATTGAAGAACAGGCAAGGCTCTGACTTCAAATATGTTTGTCATTATTATGTTCACTACTAGTATTAAAATTGGATTTTAAATACTTAGTGTGGTACATAAAATATATGTACTGATGTTCAGAATCTGCTATGAGCAGGATACTGACTTCAGTGGAGATTAATCTGCGAATCAGAAACGGGACAAAAGTTGCTGTTTTGACCGTAGATACCATTAATTAGGAACCACCCTTAGGGTGTGTACCTAAATTTGGAAACTGTTATAATGTAACTAGTTTGACTAGAAATATTATCTCTATATCAGTGTTTATCCATTGCGGATATACCTTTATATTCTGTAACACTAAAGTGTTTTATTATATAAAGATTATATTGAGATAAAAACATTAGATGTGAATGACAATATTTATATTTTGAATATAATATATCTCAAACATATAACATGACAACCAACTAGCTCAAACTGATTTGATCAGAAGAAACTAATTTGTGACATTGTTGTCTGGGACACAATTAAACAAGACTCGTATATCCACACTTTCGAAGAGTGGGTACTAAGACGAATTTGATTCGAATCAAATAAAGTCTACTAATCTAGTTTATTAGGCAAAGTGCCTATAACACCTTTACTTGGTAAAAATACAAATGCCACCAATCTGTTAGCCCTAATTCATAGTGAAGCAAGTGGGCCCATGTCTAGCTAGGCTAGAGGTGGATATGAATATTTCGTAACCTTTACAGATGTGGCATCGCGTTATGGTTATGTGTCTCTTTTGAAACACAAATCGGAAACTTTTATAGTTTCGATATGAAATAGACAGACAGATCGGCTAAAGTATTAAACTGTCACGGTAAGACCGTAATGGAAAATACTTAAGGAATAAGTTTCTCATATACTTGAAAGAGTATAGTATTCTTTCAAAGAGGACTCCTCACGGAACACGTCAATTTGACGATGTGTCCGAACAGGATAAACTGAATTTTGTTGGACATGATAAGGTTAATCATGAGTCGCTCTAAGCTACCATTTCCTTCAACGGATAAGCTTTCAACAGTGGAAGAACATATTTAGAATAAGGTTCCATTAAAATCTGTTTGACAGATATCATATTAGATATGAACAGGAAAGAAACTGGGTTTTTTCATTCCTGAAGATTTGGGAATGTGTAGGCATTGCATTTTTGCATGTGAAACCCGATGATGAGTCTTAGTTGGAAGCACTACCTTTTTAGTTAAGGATATTACGGGAAACAGTCGTCGGAAGGGAATCGATATTTCCTTAGATCCTTATTCACTTATTGAGCATCAAGCTCACTTGTTGGACCTCCGTTTAGAGCAACTTTGGGCCAAAAAACCTACTTACCAAGCAACCACACACCAAGCTAAACCAAGCCCACACCACCACTAGGCCCACACGCCCATCACACTAAATTACACCCAAATTAAATTAAATATTAAATTAAATATTAATTAGATAATGTAATTGAATTAAATAAAATAATTAAACCATTTACCAATTAAATAAACATAAAATATAATCATACCTAATTTAGATAAATCAAATATATTAACTTCCTAACTAAACAAAATCATATACTAAATTAAAGAGATGTTATGCCTAATTAAAATCAATCCTAACCAATTAAAATATTGTATTCCTTAACCAAGCAAATCAATTATTCAAAATTGCTAATCTAAACCAATCTTGTCTCCATCAAATCCCTTGTTTTCCTTCTTTAACACTAAATCAAATCCCTTCCTTGTCAAGCAAGGATTAGTCCTACCCCCTTTGTCTTTATAAACAACCCGAAACCAAGACACTCCCCTCCTCATTCATTCACGCCCATACAGCAAAAAAAAAAAAATACAAAGAGAATAAACCATAATCACCTTATTCCTTCTCCTTTAAAACACGTCCCAGGCCCCACCAACATTCCCGATCTCAAGACTAGTCCCTTCTCTCAAATCGACAACGCACAAATGGCTCACACCACTCACAAAGCCACGTGAAAAATGCCCTAAGCCATCCCTCCAACAAGCCAACTACTTCACGAATCCACTCAGCACACTCATTTGCCCTAAAACTCACGCACACGTCTCCTTTACTTCACTCAGCCCACATGAATTCTCACGCCACCTAAAGACACTAGCACTCCAAGCCTTAGCGCCACCTGCCTCTTACTTTGCATGCACGTCCTTAACGCCCCAGAATCTCGCCACTATCAAGCCTTAAATCCACTTGCACCCTCTCTACGCAATAACAAGCCACAAAAGCCGAATCAAAAATCACATACAAACTGACCGAACAAATCACCCCAAAACAGTGAGTAAACCGAGAGTAAACCAGTCCCTGAAACAGCCCCTGATCTGCACCCTAAAATAGCCCAAAACAGTCCCCAAACAGTAGCCTAAAACACCAAAAACAGTGACCAAAATACGGTGGCAATACAGCAGCAAAACAGCAACAAAACGGAGTCAAAACAGTAGCTTGAGCAGTGAAACAGCGAGCTAAGACGCTAAACCAGTGAACCAGAGAAGTTGAGGAGCTTTAACCCTTCCGATCTCCGTGAAACGTAAGTCCGAAAGTCGGCAAAAAAGGTTATACCTGAGGGTATTTTTCACACTTGTTTTCAGTTTTATCTTTATTATTTATTGAGTTTTTTTTGCATGATTACTATATTAAAATGCATGTTGTGGCCCTTGAGTAGATAAATATGCATATATTGTAAAATGATGTATGTTGTGGCTTGAATAAAATGAAAAATGTGTCGCCTCTCATGGTATATAGGATGGAAACCCGGACATAAATTTCATAGCCGATTCCAAATGGACGGTAGTATGATTTGTACTCGGGATACAACTCCACGTAGCACTTGAGTAAACGGCGCATATTTTGTTTTATGTTGTTTTGATTTGTTTATCATTCGTTACTTGATTTCCGCATGTTATTTGTTTATGTAATGACGTGATCGAGCGCATGGGCTTAGTAAGTTGGATTAAAGGTCCCCTATTTTGAGGGGTTAAAATCATTTACCACGATGTTTTGTCACGCTGATTGATGTATATTCGGTTGAATGTAAGATGTGTTCAATCGGGTATACGAAGTCCGATGTTATTGTCTTTATTTTTTATATGTATGATGTGATCGAGCGCATGGGCTTAGTAAGTTTGATTAAAGGTCCCCTATTTTGAGGGGTTAAAATCATTTACCACGATGCTTTGCCGTGCCGGTTGATGTATATTCGGTTGAATGTAAGATGTGTTCAATCGGGTATACAAAGTCCGATATCATTGTCTTTACTTTTTATATATGTATTGTGTTGATTGCGCATGGGCTTAGTAAGTGCGATTAAAGGTCCTCTATTTTGAGAGGTTAAAATCCTTTACCACGATGCTTTGCCGCACTGTTAGCCCGTTATTATTTATAAGGTGTCATCTATTCATCCGTTCATGTATGTGCCATGTTGTTTACTGCATTTTGGAGGTCACTGTTGTAACCCCGTTCGAACACGTTTTGAAACGCCGCACGAATGCATGTTTTATGTCTAGTCCCATTCGAACGCGTTATCAAATGCTATAAGAATGCGAACCTTCTGTTTACCATTCAAACGCGTTTACGAACGCTACACGAACGCGAATACACTGAATTGAGTCATTTTCATCACATGTCATATATAATTGTTTCATAGGGGATTTTCTTATATCATGTAATCAATCATATTATTTGTATCCCTGCGTCTATATGTTTGATGTGTTCATAAGATGGTATTCAAGCATGATTAGGTCATTAGTATGTTACTTGGTTCTTAGGCATGATTTAGCCTATTTGGTTGTTTATTTTCAAGCATGATTAATCGTTTTGTTTTGCGTTTTGAATTTGCATTATGTTTAGGTTGTTCTTTGTTTTCCATATTATATGATCGAAGCATGTTCATGAGATTTCCGTGTGCTATTGCATGTTTGCCATTGTGATGATTACTTTCATGCATGTGAACTTATAAGCATAATATTCTTGGAAATATGTGTTACTTAGGTTTGACTAAATTATTGCACAAATCCTTTCATTACAAGTGACATATGTAAGGGACCATTTCGAACCCAACGGTTTGAGGTCTTCCTTTGCGAGGGGTGAGTGCGGCCTTAAATCTCATTTTCCCGGTTCACACCGAGTGGCGACTCCATCATTCTCCGGTTTAGTCCCCCGCGGGCTACTCCGTACTCCCAACAGGGCCGCGAGCCCGGGACAGCATGCGTCGCCCTGTTCCTGTGTCCCACAGAATGCTAGGCATATGTTTGGATGATACCAAACTAAAACCCAAATTGGATAAGTGCCAATTGTTGGTTATCCTATTGATACCAAAGTATAGTACATATAGAACTCACAAGAGAACAATGTAATTGTTGCTCACCATGCAGTTTTCCTAAGAGGAATACCGATATGCAGTGGTAAGTGGGAGGATAGTAAAACTCGATAAAAGTCGGAGTGATACTGTTCATGGCACCAATTCCTAATGGAACACAAATAGTTCATCAAGGATGAAACTATACCATTAATCTTCGAATACACAAGAACCGCGTAAGTCGGAGAGAGTCAGAAAACAACCTGGGTAGTATAACTATGTATCTATGGAAGTCCGAATTCAGGGTAGGTGTATTTGGACTTAACCTGAGACTTGCACCCCTAATACTTGCGACAATCAATATGCTTTGATTTTGGTCGTCCAGGGCTTTAACCGGTTCTGTGTATGCCTCTTCTGGGTATATTGAGAATCGTAGTGTATTGGGTGTGATGTCAAGATGGAAGTATCACTCCAGTTATAGTAGAGATGATGATCACGTAGGATACAGAACTTGTTCTCTTACATACTGCAGCTATCGGGATATTATGACTAGGTCATGTATATCTGATTATTGAGACAAGTTACCAGAGATCCGATATGTGCTTCGTACGGGGCAGACACAATTCCAGCCCCAGGCTTAGCATGTGACCATCCGATACTGGATCGACATATGCAATACTACGTATACTACGCCTGATATAGATCGCTTATTACTATAAGCATTTTTCTGGATAATTGGGTAGCCATGGCGCTTTGCTATAAGCCAACCTTGTCTTGTAAATCGGTAAAAACGTAGTACTAGGTAGTTACGTATTCGGATAGTCCGATAACCGTATTTACTTCCAATATATCCGGGGATCTCATGGGTCACTTCCCGAAGATTCACCAATGAAGTATGACTCGCACTTTAATTAATATGGGATTAATTAGATGAGAGAGAAAATTAATCTAGGATTAATTGCAGAGATATTTTATTTGGGATAAAATATTATTTAAAAGAGAGAAAAACGATTAATTTGGAATTAATCGACAAAATAATATATTCGATATATTATACGAAATTGGATTTCGATGCGGAATTAAAATTAGATTTTAATTCGGGCGAACGAGTTAATTTATAATTAATTCGTAAGCGACGTGAATAGTGATTTCGCTAGGCATAATCATTTAATTACGTCGCAACGGAAAATTCGTTAATTTGGAATTAGTGAACCCGAGCCCGAGATTGTTTGCGAGCGCATTCGTATTTCGAATTTGAGTGCGGCACAAAAGTCAAATCAAATGTCAAATCGCAAGTCGCATCTAGCGTCACATCATTCGTCAATCAAGTGATATATGTTTTTCACTTTGAGTGATTGACACCAGTCCCTATTCATTGATTGATGTGACTTGATGTAAGTTGATGGAAAGCTTTTTGAAAGCTTGAAAGACATTTAGTATTAAAATAATGGTATTTGACTTTTGATTTTTTGGTATTAGATACACAAAAAAAAAAAACCAAACAACTCTCACTTACTTCTCTTCCTCTCATTCTCGGCCTTAGAGGCCATTTTCTTTCTCTCTTTTGTTTATCCTAAACCGTGAGCTATGGAGAAGAAAGAGATGATTTTATGGCAAAATCAAAAGTGCTAGCACACTCTAGGACACATACCAAGGTGATAGGGAAACCCACTTGTGAGCTTGGAATCCATTTTTGGAAGCTTGGAGCTTGGAGACATCAATGGAGCTTGGACCGATTTTGAGGAGCAAAATAGTGAGCTTGCCGTGAGCCTTGGAGCTTCTCAAAGGGCATAAAAAGTTTCGTTGTTCTTCGCATCGCAAAGCCGTTCAATGTGAGTATGATTCCGCCATATTTCATTGTTGTATTCACTTGTTTCATTGCTTTTAATGATCCTTGGGACTTAATAGAAACCCAACACTCTTGGGTCGCTTCCCGAAGATTCACCGATGAGATTTGACTCGAACAGAAAATTAATCTGGGATTAATTATAAGAGAGAAAGTTAATACGGATTAATCACGACAATAATTAATATGGGAATTAATTATCAAGAGAAATAATTAATCTTGGATTAATTGCGTCGAGAATTTATCTGGGATTAAATTCGTCGAGAAGAGAGAATACAGTTAATTTGGAATTAATCGGTAAAATAAATTTAATAGTTAAATTGGATTTTTCTATTCAATTTATTTATATGGGCTAAAATAATATATTAAATATAATAAATTAAATTAGATTTCAAAGCGGAATTAAAGTTAGATTTTAATTCAAGCGAACGAATTATTTTATAATTAATTCGTAAGCGACTTCCGTAATAATTTTGCAAGGCATTATTATTTAATTAAATTAGATTTATTTAAAAGTTCGTTTAATCGGATTAAACATAACCGAGCCCGAAGTTTGTTGTCTAATCCCACTTGAATTTTGAATTTAATTGGGTGGGACCCACCACTCACATCACTTGTCAAAGGTGATGGTGGTAGTTGGCATAAAGTAAATGGTTTTTCACAAAACCACTTACCTGTAACCAAAATGGTTTTTGAAACTATATATAACACATACTTGTTTTAGAAACCATTAATTTTCATTCTCTCCCTATTTTTCTCTCCCATTGTCGAACACTCCCCTTCTTGTTCTTAATTTTTGTTTCAAAAATTCAAGCTTGCTAGCACATTTAGAGTCAAAAGAAGGTGATATGGAAACTCACCCCGAGAGTATGGAACTCGATTTCAAGCTCTGAAGCTTCCAACACATCCAACAAAGAAGGAATTTTTGAAATCTCCTCAACCAATCAATGTGAGTATTCCATATCTCTCTTGATAATTCACACACGAATCACTCTTAGATGATCTTGGCATGTTCTAGGAACATTTACATATAGGTGTTGGAATATCGATTATTCCCTTGTCTGTTGAAATTGTTGACATAATTCACTGTCTCTTCTTGTTGGTTTGTCTCTGATGCTCCTCCATATGGTGAACTTATGGATCCAATATTGCCTTGCATGTTAAGGGTCACCAAAAATTTACATATCTGATCCAGCTTGGCATTCACTGCTATGTTAGCTCTAACTTCATAAATTCCAGTAATTCTTTAGATCATTCTCCTTTCTATTGGCAACAATGAATTGTTGTTGGCCATTTCTTCAATTAAGTCTCAGGCCTGATCTTCTCATTTTGCCATTAGCTCTCCTCTAGCAGCAGCATCTATTGTGGTTCTCATTATTCCAGAAATTCCATTATAGAAGGTTTAAACTTGCAGCCATTTTGCAATCTCATTGTGAGGATATTTTCTAAGCAAATCTATGTACTTTTCCCAAGCTTCATAGAGGGTTTCTGAGTCATGTTGCACAAAGGATGTGATGTCATTCCTCAACTTTGCAGTTCTGGCTGGTGGAAAGTACTTTGCAAGGAATTTGGTGGCTAGAGTATTCCAAGTTGTGATGAAACCTGCTGGTAATGAATGTAGCCAAGCTTTAGCTCCGTTTCTCAAGGAATATGGAAAAACATGCAGTTTCATTGCTTCTTCAGCCGCTCGGATATAGTTGAAAGTGCCACAAACTTCCAGGAAGTTGCTGATGTGGGCATTAGGATCTTCAGTTGCATTCCCCTCGAACTGAACTGACTATTGTATCATCCGAATGCATGTTTTGATGTTATATGCATTTGCTAGTAAGGGAGGGAGTATAATACAGGAAATGAAGCCGTTAACTACCGGAATGGTTCTGTCTCGAATGGGAATTGGTGGTGAAACTTCCAAAGGTTCAGGTTCTATGTTGATCAGTGCTTCTTGGCCTTCTCGCATTTCCCTTCTTAACTGTGTGATGGTTCCTTCAATCTCTGGGTCAAGCGGTCGGATTTCAAAGCTTCTGGTTCGTCTCATGTAGTGTTTGAGAACATGAAACACAAGAAAACAGAAATAATAATTAAAAACAAATTAGACACTTGTAAATGTATCTTACCTCAAAATTAACAGTGAAAGATAAATAAGTCCCTGACAACCACGCCAAGAACTTGAATGGCGTAATCACATACGTATAACACAAGCGCACATATCGTTCAAGTAGTATAAATGTATTGATCCCACGAGGACTTAATACCTAAGCTATTAATTTATGAAGTCAAATTTTTACGAGTATCTAATAGATTGGTTGTTTGATTGTACGGTGACTTTAAACTTAAAAAAAAGTAAATAAAATAGCGCGAAAGTGAATTAAAGGAAAATTCAATATTATAAAATATCTAGGGTTGTGAATCCTTCTAATATCTTTTAAATATGAAGTGGTTGTCTCATGTTTATGCAAAATATTGGTTTACTAACCTGGAACAAGAAATTATACAAAAGCCTCTGTCGATGGTCACATGCAAATACCCAGTGCAACCTAATTAATCATATGAATATATGTTAACCCAGTTACTTGAATTCATTAAGATTAAGTTCCAATTGTGGCTACCCCCGCCCGACAAGTATATGTCTATCCTGGAAGGAAATCTATTAAGGGTTATCTATCCTTAAGGAAGATCGTGGGCTATTAAGTTTAAGACTGAAACCTAAAATTCCTTTGTCAAGTTTATTTTATGTTTACCACATCAATCTTATTAATGTCCAGTTAACAAGAAGCATTAAGCTTGAGACTTAATAAATAAATATGTATATTACCCAAGACAAAAAAATAACCTATTATAAACCGGTGATATTGGAATTCATCACAACCCTAGATAACGGGTTTAGTTACGACACATATCTAAAACTAGTAAAAGCTTGAATAAAATAAATGACATACATTAAATGCTTGGAAATTAAAAAGGTAAAAATACAATAAAAGAAAATGTTAGGGGTTAGATGATCCACTTTTATCACTTCTATTTAGATATCTCCCTTATTATAATATATTAACTTAAGCATGATATTACCAACTGACTATATGGGCGGTATCCTAATTAAGTCAAATTTATGATTAATCCCAACGGACCATAAAGGCGGTATCTAATTTAGTCAGGTTAAAATCAATTTATCTAAGTCCAATAGACCATAAAAGCGATATCCCATTAAATCAGGTTTTAAATAGTTTATATATTATAATTAAGGGAGATTAATCTAAATATTAGTAATAAAGCTTAATCTTTAACCCCGGCAGAGGGGAGTTACCTCCTCATGTTGAATAGTAAAATAAAAACTGAAAATTAAAGAAAAGAAAGTGTTATTGTGAAAAGTAAATAAAATTAAATACAGAAAGCTGTAAATAAACAAGCAAGATACAATCTTCTTGGTATTCTTAAATAATTCCTTAGAAGCAATTATGAGTTTACAACTGAAATCAGTCTGAATTTATAGGCATCCATGGGACACACGAGTCGCCACGTGTGCAACCTTTCGTGTCGCGACGCGCCATTGATTTACGTCACGTGGCGTGCGGCTTCCAGAGATGAGGACATATAGCGTCAGCATAATTATTAGCTGAATTATTGGTTGGGCGTCCCGACGCGTAATGGTGTGCGCGTCGCGACACTTATGCCAGCATGATGTAAGCAATGACGTTTTTCAATGATGAGCGTCGACAGCATGTGATGGTGACATGTGTCTAGCGCACGTTAGTAGATTTGCTGTGATGATGACACGTGGCAGGTGCACATTAGCAAGTTATCAAACTTCTTTGATTGTGACATGTGTCCGTCGCACGTTAGTGATGCATTTTAGCACGGCGTATTTAAGTAAATAGGGCATTTTAGCAGGAAATTTACATTTTTGTCATTTTTGTCCGTTTTCCGCTGTTTTGGCTCGGAATTACCTCTGGAGAGTCTTGTTATTTTATTTATCTACAAATTAACACAAACCACATCAAAATATTCACAAAACTCAAGAAACTATACAAAATATTAAGTTAAAAAAGTGAGAAATAGTGATCTATTTACCACTCATCAATGAACCACGTAGCTTAAAAATACAATAAAAGAAAATATCGGGGGTTAGAGGATCCATTTTTATTACTTCTATTTAGATATCTCCCCTATTATAATATATTAACTTAAGCATGACATTACCAACCGACCATATGGGCGGTATCCTGATTAAGTCAAATTTATGATTATTTCCAACTGACCATAAAGGCGGTATCTATTTTAGTCAGGTTAAAATCAATTTATTTAAGTCCAACCGATCATAAAGGCGGTATCTCATTAAGTCAGGCTTTAAATAGTTTATATATTATAATTAATGGAGATTAATCTAAATATTAGTAATAAAAGCTTAACCTTTAACCCCAGCAGATGAGAGTTACCTTCTCGTGCTAAATAGTAAAATAAAAATTGAAATGTAAAGAAAATAAAGAGCTATTACGAAAAGTAAATAAAAGTAAATACAGAAAGCTGTAAATAAACAAGCAAGATACAATCTTCTTATTATTCTTAAGGAATTCCTTATAAGAAAGTATGAGTTTACAATTGAAATCGGCCTAAATTTATAGGCATCCGTGGGACACATGTGTCGCGATGCGTGCAACCTTTCGCATCGTAACGCGCCGTTGATTTCCGCCACATGGTGCGTGGCTTCCAGAGATGTGGACATGTGGCGTCGGCAGAATTATTAGCTGAATTATTGGTTGGGCGTCTCGACGGGTAAGGGTGTGCGCGCCGCGACACTAATTTCTGCATGACGTAAGCAATGATGTGTTTCAATGATGAGCGTCGACAGCATGTGATGGTGACATGTGTCCGGTGCAGGTTAGCAGATTTGATGTGATGTTGACACGTGGCAGGCGCACATTAGCAAGTGTGCATGTTAGCAAACTTCTCTGATTGTGACACGTGTCCGGCGCACATTAGCGTCATATTTTAACAGTCGACGTATTTTAGCACGACGGATTTTAGCAAACAGCGTATTTTAACAGGAAATTTACATTTTTTTCCCTTTTTGTTCGTTTTCTGTGATTTTGGCCCGGAATTGCCTCCAGATAGTCCTGTTATTTTATTTATCTGCAAAATAACACAAATCACATCAAAATATTCACAAAACTCAAGAAAGTATACAAAATAGTAAGTTAAATGAGTGGGAAATAGTGATCTATTTACCACTCATCAACCACGTAGCTAATCCCACTTGTAAGATTTGATACTTAGTTCAGTGTGTTTAAAAATACATATTTTCTGCAAGTCAAAAATATTCAAATTTCAAAATCAACCTTATGAGTTACACATCTTTTGATTAATTTTCCTTTTCCCTCTAGGTGCTTATATGGTTTTCTTTGCTTGCCAGACATTTATAATGGGAGCCTCAAAAGTTCTTGCTTTCACCGTGCTTAATTTATTCTTAATGGCCTTTATTTCTTTTCACCCATTGAGTCTTTGTGCACAGGAGAGTGCACAAAAACTAAACTCTCTTTTCCATATCTACTTCATTAAGCCAAATAAGTTTTTATGTTACTCTTCATATATGATTTGGTAATATGGATTATTTTTTTTGCCCTGATCCATCTGCAGTTTCGTTTGTCCAGTGATGATTTTTCCGTAATCATTGTCGCTTAGAGATGCTACTTACTGGAATTGCAAGCTCTGATGTATCCCAACTAAACTTTTTATGAACGGAGACGCCTGTTTTCCCAACTTAATTAATTTCTTTTCCCGACAATTTTTGTATAAGGGCCTTGTTTTTATCAAGACAGAAAGCTACTAAATGGAATTGCAAGCTCTGATGGGGAACTATGTTCACTAATCACTGTCGATGTTGCTTTTTTCCTTAGCAAGAAATAGGATTATATTGTCTCGAATCTCACTATTGTTGAATCCGACGCTTAGCTCGTTAGTGTTAAAAATCTTATTTATTGCTTTTAATATTACCAATTCGAATTATGGTTGTTTAAATTGAGTTGCAATTGACGATTATTAAATTATCATTTCACCCAAAAGTTGAAGTCATAAATTTTCGTACTGGCCTGAAGAATACAGATGAACTAAACTTAAATAGATTCAAAAAGTTCACAACAGACATTAAAATATCTTATTAGAATCTAATTAGTACAATTAATTGCGTGATTCAAAAATCAGGTCGCTTGTTCAAAATTTGGATATATTATCTTATTGAGTTATCGTTTTTTTCAAAAGCTTAAACTGTTAGGTACAAAATCAATCATAGTTTTTTAATATCTAAGATTGATGCTTCTTGTATTTATTGCTGTTAGGAAACATAATCCCTAATATATTTTACATGTTTGTCCTCTTAGGATCTAACCATACATGTATTACTAGTCCTAAATTTATTTACATGCTAATTGAAATAAATCTATATTAACCACAACACAATTGCATACCTTAAACTTGTAGAGACATTTTAATCAAACTTTATTGATTGCTTTACTCAATAAGCAAATAGTCTTATTTATAGGAGGGAAATCAAGTCACTATTAGCTCACATGCATGGATTACTATTAATCCTTGATTACTATTTAATCACAGACATTGATTACTATGTAATCACATGTATTTGGATGCATAATGACTTTCCCTAACCCTTCCAAAAATGTTACCATCATCGGTGTACCATTTGTCCCCATTTAACATTTTACTAATTGTTGTCACTTAACAACTCTTGTTGTTACTTAATTATTTGATTAACAACTCTTGTTGTCTACTTAGTAATGAAATCATTACTAATTGTTGTTATTTAACAACACCACATAATTAACTTAATAATTTCTAACATGAAATTATTACTAATTGTTGTTATTTAACAACACCAGATAATTAACTTAATAATTTCCAAATGAAATTATTACTAATTGTTGTTATTTAACAACATCAAATAATTAACAACAATTAATTTCCAACATCTCCCAGTCACACATGATGGGATCAACAATTTTTATTATCTCTACAAGAATAATTCATACTTTGCAATTGTGCCGTGCGACCAGCATACTTCGAGAGCTCACTTGCTATACATCTGTTAGGAATATATAGCCGCCCGAAAAATGGATAGAACCATAGTGGATTACGTATGCAGTATCCTCGATCATTTATCACATTAAATCTCTCTCGATCTATTTTCGAATGTAATATTTATTTTGTATTCACAATCATGTTTGATCACATAGAATAACATAATTGGTCGACCAGTGAATACAAGCTAATGTGATATTATACATATAATGATCTTTCTCCTTTCTCGAATCTCTCAACTTTGATTCAATTCGCTTTTCCAGAGATGTCCTTTCAGATCGGATCTCTCATGATCTTTCAGTAACATTCCAAGATAGCAATCATCAAATCAAAGTTTTAAGAAGCAGACAAGAGTCTAAAGGGTACAATGTGAGATTGAAATAATCTCAAGGGTCTCACACAATATCAAGACTGAGATCTTTACTTGTATTACCCTCAATTGTCACAAATGTACACATGGTATGAAAACATGTGTTACGATATTATCTCCTTTCCCATGAGCGTATGTCTCATAAAATACCGTACAATTATAGTTCAGACAAACACAATGTCTAACTCATAACTGACATTAAGACAAGTAAGGTTAAACGAACTTATTCACCTTAGGTCATATCACAGAGAAAGTGACCTCATAACGACATTACTTAATTTTCAAGCTTGAGCTCTCTAAATTATCACTAAGATAATTAGCTTAAAAATTTGTCTCATCTCCCATTAACACAAAGTAATGGAGGCGATTGCCCGTGTGAGAGGGCCAATCATTCTCTTGTCCGACATACTTCTCATACTAACTAATTGTATATTTGTTTAAACATGTATCAACATAATAACATGTAAGCATTGAATACAAACATCAATGAGTATTAACATTAGTAAACATTATTTGGGAAAAATACATATCATAATATGTAAGCACATTAACATCTACGCAATCCCTGAGTTTTTACATGTCTAACAAAGACATCTCTAGGAACAGGCTTGGTCAATGGATCTGCTACCATTTCTTGCGCAGAAATGTACTTCATGTTTACCTCTTCTCGTGCAACTATGTCTTTCACAAAGTTATATTTGGTATCTATATGTTTCATTTTACAATGGAATTTTGGGTCTTTTGTGTAGGCTATCGCTGCTTCACTATCACAGTTAACTAATACTGGACCAGAAGCTTCATTTGATATACCCAAATGATCCATGAACCTTTTCAACCACACAGCCTCTTGTACTGCTGATGAAAAGGCCACAAATTCAGCCTCCATTGTGGATAAGGCTATACAAGATTGTTTCTTACTGCTCCATGAAATGGCACCATTGTTTAGCAAGAAAACAAAACGGAGGTAGATTTTCTTTCATCTAAATCTCCTCCCCAGTCAGCATCAGTATAGCCTCTCAATTGCAGATATTTCCTTGATAACACAATGAGTAATCAGCTGTCCCTCTCAGATACCTAAATATTCTTTTAACTGTTTTCAATGTGCTAGTCCTGGATTGGATTGGTATCTACTTACCATTCCAACAGCGAAACATATATCAGGTCTTGTACACAACATTGCGTACATTAAACTTCCAACTGCATTTGCATAAGGAACTTTCTTCATTTGTTCCTTTTCCTGTGGAGTTTCAGGACACAATCTACGACTCAAAACTTCAGTTTTCGTGATAGAAGTATCAATGGGTTTGCAAGCATGCATTTGAAAGCGTTCAAGAATTTTCTTTATATATGACTCATGTGAAAGAGATAGTAAATTCTTTGAATGATTTCTTGAGATCTTGACCCCAAGAATATATGCCGCTTCACCCATATCTTTCATCTCAAAATTAGATGATAACCATTCATTAATGTGTTTTACAAACTCCTTATCATTTCCGGCTATCAGTATATCATCCACGTACAAAGATAAGATAATGAACTTATCTTTATCTCTCTTAGTGTACACACAATGATCCTCATTTATCATTGTGAAATCATTCGAAACGATTGTATTGTGGAATCGTATATACCATTGCTGAGATATTGTTTGAGACCATATATAGACTTTAAAAGTCTACATACTTTCTCATTTTCATTTTCTTTTGTGAAACCTACTGGTTGTTCCATGTAGATTTCTTCATCAAGTTCTCGAATGAGAAAAGCAGTCTTTACATCCATTTGATGTAATTCTAGATCCATACTTGCTACTATAGCCAGAATCAAGCGAATTGAGGTAAACCTTACAATAGGTGAAAAAGTCTCTTCATAGTCAATTCCTTCATGTTGCGTATACCCTTTTGCCACAAGTCGTGCTTTATATCTTTTGATATTGCCATCGGCATTACGCTTTATTTTAAGAACCCATTTGTTCTTAATAGCTTTGCGTCCTTTGGTAGATCAACCAATTCCAAACTTGGTTGGACCTCATTGACTCCATCTCTTCTTCCATTACTTTCATCCATTTTTCCTTAGCAGGACACTGAAGAGCCTCTCTTATGTTTCTAGGTTCTTCATCATCTTGAGGTAGAATCATAAAGGTTTCTCCTTCGATATCAAAACGACGTCGAGGAATGCCTATACGATTACTACGTCGCAATTGGGATTCTAGTGGTGGAACTGATTCCTCACTTTCGATATTATTCCCATTTGGATCGTGCACATTGCTCCCACTTGGATTATGTACATCACTCTCACTCGGATCACGTAAATGAGACTCGTGTGAAACTAATTCATCATTTTGAGAATCATGTGAAACAGATTCATCATGTTTTTTCAAATTTCTCTCATCACTCCCACTTGAATTAGGTAAACTCGAGTGTTCACCAATCATGTGATCCATGTGATCTTGAGTTTCATATAGAGATAAATCTTGACCTATCTCTCCCTGCTTAGGAAAATCATTTTCTAAAAAAGTGATATCTCGTGATTCAAATTCTGTCACGCCTCCACTTTCATGTTCACCTATGCAAACATATCCTTTTGATTGTTCAGAATATCTTATGAAGATACTCTTTTTTCCTCTTGGGCCTAACTTTCCATGTTCGTGAGAACGCACATGAACATAAGCCGCACAACCCCAAGGTTTTAGAAAGTGAATATTTGGTTTATGACCTGTCCATAACTCATATGGTGTGGTGGACACAGATTTAGATGGCACTCGGTTAAGTACATATGTGGCAGTTAATAATGCATCACCCCAATAAGTTATTGGCAAATTTGCTTGTGCCATCATAGACCTAACCATCTCAAGAAGAGTTCTATTTCTTCTTTCCGTAACACCATTTTGTTGAGGAGTAGCATGATTAGTCAACTGACGACTAATTCCTTTTTCATCACATAATTCTCTGAACTGATCAGATAAGTACTCACGACCACGGTCAGTGCGTAGTGCTTTAATTTTCTTGTCTAATTGATTTTCTGTTAAATTCATAAATTTCTTGAAACATTCTAATGCTTCGGATTTATGAGCAATCAAATAGACATAACCAAAGCGAGTAAAACCATCTATGAATGTGATGAAATAAGATGCTCCATGCCTTACCCTGACATTCATTCGACCACAGATATCTGAATGAATTAATTGTAATGGAAATTCTGCTCTAGTCCTTTTTGCAAATGGTTTTCTCGCAGTTTTTCCTGCCAAGCAATATTCACAGGTTGACAATTCCACCTTCTCAATATTTCCCAGAAAGCCTTCTTAGGCTAATCTGTTCATTCTTTGCTGGCCAATGTGGCCAAGTCTAGCATGCCACACAGTTACATCACTATCATCACTGACAGATGAAGTAACAAACGAAAAACCGGAATTGTGATTAAAACATTCAACATTTAATACAATAAAACCATCCAGAAAATAACCAGAACCATAGTGTATTGTACCTAAGTACAAATCAACACCAAATTTATGGAAGTTCAAATTGAAACCTAAATTAACCAAACCAACACATAGACTAAATTTCGACGAATTTGTGGAGCAAACAATACATCATGTAGTAGTAAAGTTTTTCCACCATGCATGACTAACTTGCATGTTCCTATGCCTTTGACTTCAACCCGTGAGTTGTTGCCAACATATATCCACTTCACCCCAGGTGAAATTCGTCGAAATTCCACGAAGGCATCTCTATCATTCGCTACATGGTCTGTGTGGCTCCTGAGTCTACAGTCCACAAAGGACTAAATTCAGTTAGAAAGATTGAACTTGAAACACATATTTCATTTAAATATGCACGAAAGGTATTCACCTTTTTAGGCTCAGTGCAGTCACGAGCAAAATGACCTTTCTTACCACAGTTAAAACATTTAACCTTTGCCATGTTTTTCTTTTTGGTAGGACGTTTTCCTTTCCATGTTGATTGGTTTTCTGTTTTCTCTGTTTCTTTTCTTTTGGAAGTTTTTCTTTTTCCGAAAGGAACCCACCACCATGAAATTTTCTTTTCTTCTGAAACCCCCAGGTTTGCTAGTTTCTGTCATATACACTTCAGTATTTGACTTAGCAGCCGCAAGACGGTCGCTTTCTAATTCAAGGTGACGTTTAGCATCATCAAAAGTTTTGATGCTCTCATTGTGGGTTAAATGCATCTTCATATGCTCCCAGCTATTGGAAGAGAACGAATGACCGCTTGGACTTTCTGTTCATCTGTAAGAACATGTCCAGCATCTGCCAGTTCAGTAATCATGTTTGACATTTGCCTCAAGTGTTTTGACATAGTGAACTCAGGACGTTTCTTGTATGTGTCAAACTTGATTGTTAATTACCTGAGTTTGGTTATTGAAGTACTACCAAACTTTTCAGCTAGTGTGTACCACATGTCCTTAGCCATGTCATATTTCCTGAACTCTTTCATTAGGTCATTATCCATACTGCTCAGCAACGTAATGCGGGCAATGAAATTCTTTTTCTTCCAGGCCTCATAAGCCTCTCGGTCTCGCCTGTGTTGGGCCGTAGTGCCCTGTTCAGGTTCATCCATGCTCATTTTCAAAGTTTCAAGAACCTCTTGTTCTTCTAGCACATATTGGATTTTCATGCTCCAAATTTCATAATTATCGCCATTCAGTTTCTCACCCTTGTTGAGTTCAGCAATAATGTTCTTTGTTGCGGAAGCCATATTAAAACACAAAGTTTCTACAGACATTCATGCACAATTGTTAATACTTGTAACTTATTTTATCATGAAATAATTATGTTTAATAAGATTTTTCAATGGGGTTAGAGTAAAAAGGCCAGTAAGTGTCCAATCATCATCCAATTACCCAATGTAAAAATATATCAACATAATCAATCAGGTAAAATCATTTTCCAAAAATTACACAATTCTTAGAACATCTTAATCATGCGACTATTGTACATGACAATCATTGATTTAATCACATAAAGTAAATTCAACATGAACATTCATACATATAAATACAATATTTACATGCCGTATAAAATAACACACAGAAACAACATGAAACAAATTAATATTTTACAATAATAATATTCCCAGTTGTAGAGTCCCAACTCATATACGTTTTTGGATACGAATCCTCAAACACTTTGGGTAACTTGTAATTGATCTTGGACAGCCATGGAAAACCTATAGCAAATTTAGGATCCTTACAACGTTTCAGGGACATCGAAGGAAAAATAGTATTATTTGCCTTATTATAAGGAACATGTTTTTCCTCACGTTTTACTAATATCCAAATACGAGTAAGTTGTTTTTGCCATATCTTGGGGAGAGTGTTTCTCAGTAATATGAATCTATTCGGCTGTCCTATCCAATTATCTGCCCAGATAGACTCATGTAACATGTTATTGAAAGTGATGATATGCGAAATCATATCATCATCTTCTTTCATCCGATATTTAACCAAATCCAGTAACATGTCTTTCAATCTTTCACCGTGGGCGGGTTGTCATAACTCTTTTTGCAGTTCTTTGTCTTATCGGCATGATTTTTCTGCAACAAATACAAAGAAAAATCAATGTAATGAAACACAAAGTTACATTAACTAAAATAAACATCAGAAAGATATTCATTTACATAAACACAAAGTTTATATGATAAAATGAATTTATCATGGCCGATTAATATGCAAAAATACTAGACATTTAATCATGACGGATCAGAATTACCGAAGCAAACCGATACAGACATGACAAACACGGGCCAACAGATGTCAACGCGCTCTTCACGCGCCCTAGGAGTGGTTCACGCACCTCCACGCGCCGGCCACGGGCTCCCACTCGCCCTCAAGCGCCTTCACGTGCCGGCCAGCCTCGACCAAAGTCACACGCGCAGACGACATGTCGTCCGCTTGTTCGGTGGCCGTATGACAAGTCGTTTCTATGTTAAAGAAGCAGACGACTTGTCGTCTATCTTCTATCCGGATGACATGTCGGTTGAGCTCATTATTCACGTCCGACTTGTCGTACACTTATTCGGATGACTTGTCGTCCTATTTCCTAAATACCGGATGACATGTAGTACGGCTCTTCTGGGAGTGTTTTTCTGGGTAAAAACAGATTCATCTAGCCAACTTCTACGGTCCATATCTTTCTCAATTTTAATCCAAATTAAGCAAATGATATACCAAATTGAAGATCGCATGACGTAGTTTTCAAAACATATTTGAACATGCGATTATCAATTTTCTACAGAGAGTTATAAAGGCCCAAAGTTGGAAGAAAATCATTTTTGTAAAAACAAAAACAGAAGCATTTTCTTAATTATTCATACATGTTCATGCAATTTTTGTGTAATCCAACTAGAATACATGCATTTAAGCTCTGATACCAATGTTAGGAAACATAATCCCTAATATATTTTACATGTTTGTCCTCTTAGGATCTAACCATACATGTATTACTAGTCCTAGATTTATTTACATGCTAATTGAAATAAATCTATATTAACCACAACACAATTGCATACCATAAACTTGTAGAGACCTCTTAATCAAACTTAATTGATTGCTTTACTCAATAAGCAAATAGTCTTGTTTATAGGAGGGAAATCAAGTCACTATTAGCTCACATGCATGGATTACTATTAATCTTTGATTACTATTTAATCACATGCATTGATTACTATGTAATCACATGTATTTGGATGCATAATGACTTTCCCTAACCCTTCCAAAAATGTTACCATAATGGGTGTACCATTTGTTCCCCATTTAACATTTTACTAATTGTTGTCACTTAACAACTCTTGTTGTTACTTAATTATTTGATTAACAACTCTTGTTTTACTTAGTAATGAAATCATTACTAATTGTTGTTATTTAACAACACCACATAATTAACTTAATAATTTCCAACAAGAAATTATTACTAATTGTTGTTATTTAACAACACCACATAATTAACTTAATAATTTTCAAATGAAATTATTACTAATTGTTGTTATTTAACAACATCAAATAATTAACAACAATTAATTTCCAACAATTGCATTGTAGCTGATTGTACAATAATGTTTCAAGTTTCCTAAATCCACCAACTTTAGTGAATCCGTCACAAATCACATTATGTCCAAGATTGCTTTTAACATCTATAGAACTCATTTCTAATATGCCTTAGTTCTTTTAAAATTGATACGGAGTTTTGCGAATGGATTGTTAATAGTTTTGAATATTGTGATATGAGTTTTAGTTCTATTAGATGATCATATTTTGAATAAGAATTGCATTATATTTATTTTAATTTGTTGAGATTTTTTATGTTAGATTAAATTACAAACCAATTAAGTCTTTTTATTTTTACATTTACATAGATTTTTTTGAGTCATTATATAATATCCGAAATTATTACTTCATTAAGTTGTGTAAAATCTATAGTTATTCTTATGATTTATGCCCATATCAACTTAGGTCTTCCACAACCTCGCTTAACATTTGGAAACTTCATTTGCTATAATTTTTTTTTTCACCGGAGAACTTAAAGGTCACGTTGGACATGTCTGAATCGTTTTAGTCGTATTTAAATTAAATTAGAAAAAAAGAAAATAATGAGTTTGTATGATTTCTAAAAAAATGCCTACATTGCAATGTGTAGTTGACTATGATCGTGATGTCGAATCGCAAATTTCACACGTTACGCTAGAGTATGAATAGCTCAAATAATATAAAATGTATCGATCTCACGAGGACTTACCGCTTACGTTACAAATTATTGAAGCTAAATATCTATAAATATCTATTTGAAATTGGAATGGATTGTTGGTTGAAATTTGATTATAACTAAAGCAAATAAATAAAACTACGATAGATTCCAAAGATATTCAATGATAAGAAAACATCCACGGTTGTGAATCAACCCAATATTATTCTTAAGATGAATTGGTTCTTCTATATTTGTGCAATTCATCGGCTTATTATCCTGGAACACTAAGATATACATAAGTCTCTTTCGATGGTCAAGTGGAAATATTCAAAGTAACTTAATTAACTATATTTATATGTTAACTAAGAAACCCCAAATTCATTATGGTCAAGTTCCAATTATTGCTACACCCCCCCTACAACTATATTTCTATCATGGAAAGAAATCTCTAAAATGAGATCGTATGCTATTGAATCTAAGGCTAAACCTAAAATCCCTTTGTCAACTTCTTATAAATTTACCACAAAAATTCTATTGGTGATCAAACAACAAGGAGTATTAAGATTTAGATACAATAATTAATCCAAATCATCACATAAAATATAAGAAAAATCAATTTATAAACTCATAAATATTGAGTTTCATCACAACCCTATATTAAATATCTAGTTACTACACATACTCATAAACTCAAAATAGATATTCAATAATAAAAAAATATTAGAGAGTTAAAAGGAATAAAAAACTCTATCGATATTGTCAATCATTCTCTCCTTGCTATTTAGATTCTAAGTTGTGATCTTTTGAGTTGTTTTGTTTCCTCTCCAAAATCACATTGGGAGCTCTGAAATTTGTGTATGAGACTCTCTAAAAACTAATGTTTAAGGCTTGGATTGAGCTACTCTTATATAGGGTTTTTCGTTCCTTCTTGAGTACACTTCTTGAATAGCTTGGAAAAAGTGGGAGCGTCGTGATGCGAATATCCCAGCTTCATGACGCGCGTGTCCGTTGTTGAGAGTCACGACGCTCAGAATTCTACATCGCGATGCGTGTGGATTTTCGTCACGACGTGCATTGTTCAGCATCGCTAACCGGTGCAAACATACCCGTATAAAGCAAGCGCACGTATCGTTCAAGTAGTATAAAAATATCGATCCCACGAGGACTTAATTCATACTGTTGTTATTAATTATTGAATATATTTATTTACAAATATCTAATTGAATGGAGAAGAGATTGATTGTTTGATTGGTTGAATAAGGTTTTGCACAATAAATAAATAAATAAAAAGACAAAAGAAAATACTAAGGAAATAACAAAAGACACAAAGATCTAGGATTGTGATTTCTTTTAATATGTTTTTAAAGATGAAGTGGTTATCTTAAAGTTGGGTAATATATTGATTTATTAACCTGGAACACTAAATTACACAAGTACCCATTTTAACCTAATTGAACCATATGTCTATGTCAACTAAATTATCTGGATTCATTAAGATTAAGTTCCAATAAAGGCTACCCCCGCCCGACAGGTATATTCCTATCTTGTAAGGAATCTATTAAAGGGTTATCTATCCTCAAGGAAGATCGTGGGCTATTGAGTCTAAGGCTGAAACCTAAAATCCCTATGTCTAGTTCATTTTAGATTTACCAGATCAATTTTATTAATGGCCAGTTAATGAAAAAGCATTAAGATTAAGACTTAATAAATAAATCTTTATAATACCCAAATTATAATCTAACCCCTTATAAACGGGTGATATTAAAATTCATCACAACCCCAGATAACTAACACATAACTAGGGCTAGTAAAACTTAAAAGTAAAAGACATAAAGTAAAAGCTAAAAGTAAATTACAATAAAATAAAATGCTAAGGTAAAAGGAATTAGTTTTACTACTACTAATTTAGATATCTCCCATAAAATAATATATAAACTTGTGATAATATTACCAACCGACCAATCTGGCGGTATCCTGATTAAGTCAAATTAAGTCCAACCGGCCATTAAGGCGATAATATTTGTCCATAAACCAGCCATAAAGGCGGAACCAAAATTAAATTACCAACCGACCAATCTGGCGGTATCCTCTATTAGTCAGGTTTAAACCAGATTAAAATGAATTACCAACCGACCAATCTGGCGGAATCATTTTTAAGTCAATATTTTAAATAGTGAATATATTATTTTTAAGGGAGATTAATCTAAATAGTAACAGTAAAAGAATTACCTTTCACCTAGCTGGGGAAGTTACCTTCTCATGGTGAATAGTAAAAACTGTAAAAAATTAAAAGTAAAAATTAAATTACTATTATTACAAAACGTAATTAAAATTATTTACAAAACTAAAAATTAAAAACTAAAAAAAAAACTGAAAACTAAAAGAATCTAAAGAGAGAAACTCTCTCTTTAGATAGAATAGAAGAGAGAGAGTGGTACCATAAATTCTGAAATTTGAAGCTGAATTTATAGGCGCGGGTAGGCTTCGGGCATCGCGACGCCAAGGGCTTTGGTGTCGCGACACTGGAACAGTGATTCGTGGCATGCTCTCGGCTTAAAACGTGGCGATTCGGATAAGAGGCGGCTGAGAGCTCAATTATGACGCTAACGTGGCGATGACGTGGCAACACATGGCGAAATCGATTGTCGGCACCGTAGGATTGCGACATGTGGCGACACGTGTCACGCTGTGATTGGCTGATGATGATATGGCACTTTGACTTGGCTGACCAGTGACGTGGATGATGACGTGGCATGACACGTGGCAAATTTGACCTTTGACTTGCTGACGTGGCTGCTGATGTGGCGACACGTAGGATGACACGTGGCACACGTGGCGATGATGATTGTCGGCATTATAAGATGATGATACGTGTTAGGCGCACGTTAGCAGATCGGCTGTGATGGTGACACGTGGCACGGCGCACGTTAGCAAAGTGCAACTTCTCAAATTATGACTCGTTGACCAGGCGTAAGTTAGCAGACCACGGCGCACGTTAGGCGTCGCGACGCCGAAAATTACTAAAATGCCCTTTTTTGCCAATTTTTCCTGTTTTGCCCCAAATCACCTCCAGAATGTCCTGAAACTTTATTTATCTACAAAATAACACAAAACACATCAAAATATTCACAAAACTCAAGAAACTTTACTAAATATTAGGTTAAATGAGTGGGATATAGTGATAGATTTACCACTCATCAGTCGCGACGTCATAGCTTTAGCAATTCAGCACCCTCTGCCTCAATTTTGTTCTTTGGCGCATCTTGACGTGCCTCTTAATTCTGATTTTGCCCATGTTTGTTTTACATTTTACCATTTTCATCCCTCGTTGATTCCATAGACTCTCGATATTAATTTTATTTGCGAAATGAACCCAAAACACTTCAAAGGACTCATAAGACTCGAGATAACTTACAAAATATCAAGCTAAAGGGGCAGTAAATACTAACATATTCACCGCTTATCAATGCCATGATAGTTAGAATGAAATTTTGGAGCGGTTTGTGCAGTTGTCAATGCCTTTAATTAGCCTATTTGGTTCCTTTGATAATGGTTAGTGTTCAAATGTTTAACGGTAATTATTTTTGACACATTACTTTTGAAATTTACAAAGAAATCACGCTAACAACCACATGGGGTTATATTATCCCAAGATAACTGAGTCTTGCAGCAATGAAAGAACAAAATGATAATCATCAGACATAAAGATTGTCGTTAATGTTGTGAAAGCACCAAAGGCGAGCCTGAACGGTGCACAAGTCACCAGTAGTCAAGAGGTTACGGCAATGAAGTTTCCAACTGTTATCTTGTGACAAATTTGAAGACGAAAAATTGTCGTTTATAATTGAGTAAAGAAAATTAAAGATTTGATCACAAGAATAAGAAGAGGAGAGATCATGCATGAGCAAATACCAAAAGTAGTTAATAATAAATTATTTAGACTACAAATAATTATGAATTTAAGTTTAATGTAATGCCAATATGAACCTGTCTAGAGAAAAATTAATAGGAGCTTTTAAAGTAATGTGAACAAATTTTAAAAATGAGTTTATAGTTTTAAAAATGATATTTTTTCACATGCAAATAACTTTGTTGACGGCTGATTTTGGTCTCAGGGGCAATAAGGGTTTTTTTTTTACTCCCAAGACGATCCTCCTCCAACTGTGAATTTGTTTAGTTTATGGGAAACCAAAGCAAATTTGGCAAAAGTTAAGTAAATACACCAATCAACAAAGAGATTTAACGTGGTTCGGCGGATCAGAGCCAAGCTACATCAACGGGCACAAAACAGACGATATTTTATTACCGAAATATGTTTCTCTGATCTGTTTTGTGTTTACAAGTCTAATTCTCTCTTGTTCTCTTCTTCACCCCCTTACAAGCACGCTTTCCCCTCCTATTTATAATAGTAAAGAAACAGTTTTCCTTTTCCCATAAAAATTCTTAATCGACACTACATTCACTTCCCTTTTCCTATTATGGCATTGACTTACCAATTTTCCCCATGAAAGTAGGATAACTTATCTTCTTATCCGTAAAAATAGGATGCCTTATCTTCTGGGGTATATCTCGCCATATTCTCGGTCTTCAGGAGGTCGGTCACAATGGTCCTTTGACTAAGAATGCTGCTATCGATCTGATAATGCCTGACCATCCGGGTTTAAGTGGTCGGGTACCGATCATAAGTGCTCAGCCCCTTACCGTGGGTTTTAGTGGTCGGGTCAGCATTAATGATCTTGACCAAGATGGGAATTATCTCCTTACCCCCGCCATACTGTTTAAATATCACAGGGCCTGAAAATACCGCCAACATCTGTCCCCTAGTTCTCGGTTCCAACAAGTGTACGAGTTGGTGCCAGGAATTATATAGTCGGACTAGTACTACTGATAAACTGATGGCCGATCTTTGAAGGAGAAATTTCATCGGCCTATACTTATCTCTGTTGGGTTTCAATCAAGTCCCAAGGATCATTTATAAAGCATAAAACGAGTGAATACAACAAAGGATAATGACAGAATCATAATCAAAATGAATGGATTGGATGCTACGAAGAACAAAAAACATTTTCTGCTCCTCCAAGGTGCTCGGCAGTGGCAGATTTTTGAGTCTTCAAATTCAGTTTTGGGTGTCCTCCATGAAAGTTCCAAGCTCCAAGTTTCAACAATGGTGATTCCTAGCTCATGTAGTGAGTTCCCTATCACCTTAGGATGTCCCAAATGGTGTGCAAGCACTTAGGATTTTTGTTACAAAAATCAATAGCTTCTCCATGTATTCCGGTCTAACCAAAACATAGAAGAAAAAGGCCTGTTGGCCGAGAGAGATGAAGAAGAAAAAATGGCTCCAATTTCGTGAGCATGGAGAGAGAAGAGGGAAATGAAAAGTGTAAATAGGTTTTATTAATTTCCAAAATTAATTAACATTTACCATTTTTCAATTCATTAAAAGTCAAACACTATATGCCTTTCTATCATTTCACATTAACTCACATCAATCAATCAATCAATCAATTGTCACACCACTCAAAGTGACATGTGATTTGACGCTTGATTTGACTTACGTGCCGCACTTGAATTTGAAATGCGAATGCTCTCGCAAATAATCTCGGGCTCGGGTTCGTTAATTCCAAATTAACGAATTTTCCATTGCGAAGTAATTAAATGATCATGCCCAACGAAATCAATATTCACGTCGCAAACGAATTAATTCTAAATTAAATCGTTCGCCCGAATTAAAATCTAATTTTAATTTCGCGTCGAAATCCAATTTCGCATAATATATCAAATACATTATTTTTTCGATTAATTCCAAATTAATTGTTCTCTCTCTTTAATTTGATATTTTATCCCAGATAAAATATCTCCGCAATTAATTCTAGATTAATTTTCTCTCTCATTAAATTAATCCCAGATTAATTAAAGTGCGAGTCATACGTCATCGGTGAATCTTCGGGAAGTGACCCATGAGATCCCCGGATATGTTGGCAGTAAATCGGGTCGTCGGACTATCCGAACACGTTAGTACCTCGTACTACGTTTATACCGATTTACAAGATAAGGTTGGCTTCTAGCAAAGCGTCATGCCTTCCCAATTCTCCCGAAACATGCTTACATGAATAAGCAATCTATATCAGGCGTAGTATACGTACTATTGTTTATTCCGATCCAGTATCGGATGATCACGTGCTAGGCCTGGGGCTGGAATAGTGTCTGCCCTGTACGAAACAAATATCGGATGTCTGGCAACTAGTCTCTATAATCGGATATACATGACTTTGTCATAATATCCCGATAGCTGCAGTATTTAAGAGAACCAGTCCCGTATCCTACGTGACCATCATCTCCACTATAACTGGAGTGATACTTCCATATTGACATCACACCAAATACACTATGATTCTCAATATACCCAGTAATTGCGTACACAGAACCTGTTAAAGCCCTGGACGACCACAACCAAAGTATATTGATTATCGCAAGTATTAGCGGTGCAAGTCTCGGGTTAAGACCAAATACACCTACCCTGATTTCGGACTTCCATAGACACATAGTTATACTACCAATGGAATTCCGAAGGGGTCTATCCAGAGCGAAGCTGTTTCCCATACCATCGGTAAAACACAACCTCCTATTACACTTGCATGAGTATCATATACCCAAATATATGAGAACTTTGTTGTTGTTCCCTCAAAATGCGCACAAGTGTAATACTTGTCTTTTACGCATTATCGATGTCCAATCTCGATAATACCCTGACTAGGTATATTTAATGATTTATCCTTCATGGATTGATACTGTCACATATCATTCTCAATCCAGGAACAAATCTTAAGGACCTCCTATCATTTATACATCTAGGTGATCTAATCACAAATGATCAGACTGCAATCTCCGTTGTCACATAGTTAATTTGTACAACAACACCGTGATCTGTACAAATAGTGACGCTATGGGTCATAATTGTCCAACAATCTCATCCTTGGTCTGACTTAGGTGTTCGGCATGACTTTCTTCCAGCCGAAGCGAAATCCCTTTATTGCCCTTCTGTAAATCGCCCCTCGAGACGCGCAACCGTCACATCCTCTTAAATGCCCATCAGATCACTTCTAGGGTTTAACGGGAGCCTGCCAATTGTCAACCATCCGTTGTTCTCCAGCCAAAAAGCAAACAATCCGACCGCCATTGCCAACTCAAAGGACGCCCAATCTCAACCGTCTATCCAAATCTGAAAGATCATTTTAAAAAGCTACATGTGGCGTATATCTGACGCTTTCGTTCAATCCAACGGCCACAAATGCACCGAACAGATTATAACAAAACAGAGTAAACACTGTTGCTTTCTTTCACGAATACTTCGAACTTTCCCAACTGTGAGAACTCTTCTCTCCCAACTGTGACCAGTGAACTCAAAGAACGACCAGATCGCACCGAGGAATCTTAAATCCTTCCAAAAGAACCAAGTAAGTCTTCTGAACGACCTTCTTGCTTTGCTTTTCATGAGTTGCGAATCCTGCCATTTTCTCTTCTTTTGTGTGTGTGTGTGTGTGGAGCATGTCTGGAATTTTGGGATTATGGACACTTCGGTTTGTTTTTGTTTGGCTCGATGTCGCTAGGAGAGATTTATGGCTTGATGGATATTGTTAGGGCATTTAGAACCCATAGGCTTAGCTTTAGAAATAAGCTATAGACTGACCTCCTCCTTTTTTTTTTCCTCGGATGTCAGGGATGTCTAACAACAGGTCTTCCTCTGTAAACCCTGCTATACCTTCGACTCCCCCGGCTGAAGAGCTCTCTTTGAGCTCGGGGGCACCAAGCATAGAAGACCTTGACACTACCACCCCCACCCATTCTGAAACTGAACAAGATACTTACCATCAGAGATCACCGGGCCCTCGGAAAGACCCAGAGCCCAGTGATTTTGACTGTTCGGCTTTGGACATGGATCGTCCTTCCAAGATAACTGAAGACGATCTAGCACTGCTCCGGCAGCGATACGATATTCCGATAGATATTGCCCTTGAAGTCTCTGGCCCGTTGGATCGTGCTAGTCAACCCGATGAGGGTTCGGTGGCTCTTATTTTGGCTTTCTTTGAGTGTGGACTCCGGCTGCCAATTCAACGTTATTTCGCCTGGATGCTGGCCGAGATGGAGATCGCCCATTGTCAATTAAGCTTGAATAGTTGGAGGATCTTGGCCGGGCTACGTGTGATTTGGCATCGGGCGGGACTCGGCAAACCCTCTCTTGAAGAAGCGAAGAGGTTATATCGATTGAAGGCCAGCCCAATAACGCACCATGGTTGGTACTACCTTTCGGCTTACTCTAACTCGTCAAATATTGTCGGAAAACTCCCCGACTCCAACAAAAACTTCAAAGATTTATGGTTCTGGGCCACATGAGATTGAGGACGGGTCATGAGATCCCACGAAGAGGAGATTTCAGTCCCGGATATCTTCAGAGCGGGAGGTTAGAAATCTAACCCTTAGTGTTCCTGCTCTTGATTTCATGACAGGATTCTAACTTCTTTGACTCTTCCCAGCTTGTTGGAGGGACGCTCCCAAGGTCTCCCATCAGGTCTGGGTGCGAGTACGCTGGGCTCGACGGTACGCCGACCATTGGAAGCAGTTGGGTAATGACGAGGCCTTTGTCGAGTAGGGCCTCATTTGGATCGTTCCTCCGAAGGTCCCGGGGCGGATAGGTAGGCTTCACTAACCTTCTAACCAATCCCCTGTTTGCTTAGCATGATGATGATTTGAATTTGCTCAGATTCTGGACTGACCACTCTTTTTGCCTTTGTTTTTGCAGGAATGTCAGAAAGGCCAAAATACCCTGATCAACTGGCCGGTGCAACAAATAAAACCGGCCATACTGGGGCCGGGTCCTCTCGGAAACGGCCAGCAACTGCTGAGGCTAAAAAGGTGACTGACGCGATTTACACGATCATCACATCGCCACGATGTATGATCCGAACGAATCAGATGATATAGAAGTATATATCTGGATCGTCGATGAGACCTTTAATTCCTTAGCCTATGCTGACGCCTAGCTCAGCTGCTAACAGAAGCCTCAGCTGCAGCAATGATTCGCATTTGTTGTTTATTCGGCAACAGTTATCTTGCTAGGAAGATTTCCAGCTCACTGTCCCTGTTATTCAAACTTTATAGTACCGCAGCAGTATTTACCGGTTTGGAAACTTGCAGCAGTGATCCCAGTCACTTCAAGTTCTCCATCTCCATAGTTTAAGACAACATCTTTAGTTCTCTCAGATACTAACAGATGTTCTTTAATCTTCAATCCAGTGACTGTCACTTGGATTGACCCGATTGTGACTCCATATGCTCGAAGCGTATGAGACACCAATACAAGTACATTTTAAATGTACAATTTCCCAGAGAGTGTTAACAACTCCAAATCTATCCCAGTAGATCTTTATTCCTTGAATAAAGGTTGTTACTCCCCAGAATTCTACAGAGAATTTCTATGAAAGAATATTTATGAAAACCAAGCTTTCACCAATTGTTTTATGGGAATTTCACTGTCAGTGCGCTCTCCCACTAACCTTCTTATATACACAAGAATTATTTCGTTTTGAGTCAAATCATAAACCATTATGATTATTTCAAAACAACAGTTCCAAGAACCTTATGCTTGCATCAATCCAAACATGGATCGAATAACCCGCAAACCTGGTTGTCGGTTATACAAAATCGTCAGGATGTTGTAAGCATCCTCCAAAAGGTTTCCTTTTCAGGAAAGCGATTTTGATTTGTAACTGACATATTTCATCAATGAAATATACAGTTATCAACAAGCATCTTCAAAATGGATTTATCATGG
The DNA here is from genome assembly GCA_019454045.1 of Zanthoxylum bungeanum. Classification (NCBI taxonomy): domain Eukaryota; kingdom Viridiplantae; phylum Streptophyta; class Magnoliopsida; order Sapindales; family Rutaceae; genus Zanthoxylum; species Zanthoxylum bungeanum. Next base: position 85,939 of record SKCR01029736.1, read on the forward strand.
CAACAGGTAAAAAGGTTGAACCGTTATTAACATAATGTTGATAACGCTACCTTTCGGTCAAAAGCCCTGCTTTGTACGTTGGTATGTTGCCTTCCATGTATGTCTTCCCTGAAGACCTTTAATGTACCATAGGCACAACACCTTGTGGTACAACAACTAGTATCCAAACATAGTTGTTATACATGGAATCCATTTCGGACTCATGGCACTTTGCCATAACATGGAGTCGATACCTCCTGATCACTTCCTCTAAACGTAGTCAGATGGTACACCACCATAAGATTGACATCTTTATGGGGTGAGATCAAAAACCCATACCCTAGGTTGTTTTCTGACTCTCTCCGATCTACTAGTTTCTTGTGTATTTGAAGATTAATGGTATAGATTCATCATAGATGAACTGTTTGTGTTCCATTAAGGACTTCGTGCCTTGATCAGTATTACCCCGATTTTCATCGAGTATCACTATCCTCCCACTGACCACTGCATATCGGTATTCCTCTCAGGAAAACCGCATGGTGAGCAACAATTATATTGTTCTCATGTGGGATTTACAAGTACTATATTTAAGGTTTCCCTTAGGATAACTTATATTGGCACTTATCCAATTTGGGTCCTTAGTTTGGTATCATCCAAACGCTATGCCTCGCATACCCAAATTATCAGGAATGAGAAACCTCGTTTCTTCCCTGTTCATATCCTATATGATATCTGTCAAACAGATTTATATGGAACCTTATTCTAAATAAGTTTTGCACTGTTAATACATATCCTGTTGAAGGAAATAGTAGCTCAGAGCGACTCGTGATAAACCTTATTATGTCCAACAAAATTCGGTTTTGGTTCGGACACACCGTTTAACTAACGTGTCTCGGGAGGAGTCCTCATACGAAAGAATACCGTACTCTTTCATTATGTATGAAACTTACTGCTTAAGTATTTTCCATTACGGTTTCACCGTGGCGGAATAATACTATAGCCGATCTGTTTGTCTACTTCGTGTCGAAACTCTAAAGTTTCCGATCTGTGTTCTTCAAAAGAAACACATAACCACAACGTGATGTCACATCCGTTAAGGTCACGAAATATTCATGTTCACATCTAGCCCAGCTAGATATGGGCCCACTTACTTCACCATGAATAGGGCTAACAGATCGGTGGCCCTTTTACTATTACCAAGTAAATAGCATTTTAGGTATTTTACCTAATAAACTAGATTCGCAGACCTTATTTGAATAGTCAAATCAGTCCTAGTACCCACTCTACAAAAGTGTGGATATACGAGTCTTGTTTAATAAACTAGATTCGTAGACCTTATTTGAATAGTCAAATCAGTCCTAGTACCCACTCTTCAACAGTGTGGATATACGAGTCTTGTTAATTGTGTCCCAGACAACAATGCCACAAATAAGTCTCCATTGATCAAATCAATTTGAGCTATTTATTTGTCATTTTATATGTTTGAGATTTTATTTATATTCAAAATATAAATTCTGTTATTTACATCCAATGTATTTATCTCAGTATCATCTTTATATATTGAAACACTTTAGTGTTCTAGAATATAAAGGTTTTATCCGCAATGGATTAAACACTGATATAGAGATAATGACTCTAGATAAACTAGTTACATTATGACAGTTCCTAATTTAAATACATACCCAAAAGGGTAGTTTCTAAACTTAGGTATCTACGGTCGAAACAGCGACTTTCGTCCCGTTTCCGATTCGCAGAGAAATCTCGGCTTGAAGCCAGTATCCAGCTCACAGCGGATTCTGAGCGTCAATACATATTTTTATGTACCACACTAAGTATTTAAAATCCAATTTTAATACTACTAGTGAACATAACTTTGACAAATATTTTAAAGTTAGAGCCTCGCCCTTTCTTTAATTCCTTCCTGTGTCTTCCATATCCAAATGGTAGTCACTTTGGGATATGTCAATTACCTTTTCAATATTTCACAAACCTTTGGCTAAGCCCTGGGTTTTAGAATATCGAAATGATGTGCACCTTGTGCAACATGCCAATTGCAAACTTTGACTTTTTCTTTCCACTAGAATAGTCAATTAATTCTCCAAGAATTATTAATTGCAACTTTAATACTTTTAAATCTAAAGATAGATTTATTATAAGTATATTAATTAAGCACTAAAGTCATCATCACATAAATCTTCCAAAGACTTTATGCTCTACTATTTGCTTAATTATGGGCTTAGTAATAATAAGTTATTTTATCAAATAAATTAACCTATTATTAATTCCCAATAGAAAATTAAATCATTTAAAACATTTAATCCAATGATTATATATTTTAAATATTCAACCTTTCAATTCTTTACTTGATTTTAATAGTCCAACTATTTAATCAAATTATTAAGGTACTATTTATTATAATGATTACAATAATCCAATTATTTAATCAACTATAATTTTAATATTGATTACTATAATCCCATTATAAAATCAACTATCATTTAATTCAATTATTTGATTACTATAATCCAATTACAAAATCAACTATATATTGAATGAGTTTGTATATAGTCCAACTATATATATCTTTAAAACAACATAAAATATTAGTCCAACTAATACTTTTAATAATATGACGAGTAAAATAAAATGAGCGTGTTTAGCGAGTATTCGAACGAATGTTGCAAATTCAATACTTGCCTCCCACTATTTTTCGTCGAGCCTCTAACCCTCTGTCGAGTACTCGGGAAACCGTGTTTCCTAGTGGGCTAGGATCCCGTTAAATATCACACAATCTTGACTTTGGCCAACAAATTGTATGATAATTAACTAGGTAGATCTCTAAGATCAATTGGATCTCATCCAATTCCTAGATCCGGTTAGGTGGACATCCAAGTCCTAAACATATATCTCATATATGCCTATATATCCAATATATATACCCTAACCTTTTTCCTCTGAATCAACTAGGCCTTGGCTTTGGCACAACAAACCTGATGATCCCAGTCAAGCGCGGACCCATTGACCATGGAGGCTTCGTAATCAATGTCAATGGACAAGAAGTGGTCTTGACTTTGGCCAACAAACCACAACTTGGACACGACACCGATATAGAACAAAGCCTCGTGATTAAAACACATCTTTGATGGACAAGGGCTTGACTTTGGCCAACAACCCCTGCCAATCTCGGATCTTGAGTAAGAATCACTCAATGGAAGGAAAAACGCATGATATTTAACGAGGGATTTTCGCGTGCAAATTGGCTACCAATTTAATTATCTTTATTAAGGTCTCATCATCATACACCCCTTAACATGCATTCTAAATACATAATAAAGCGAGTATGAAAATAAATAATAATGATATGCGGATGGATACTTAACACATTGATCCTAGATCAAATCTCTCCCTTTCTCACTCAAGCTAGCACTTGTACTACTACTTCTACCCGTTACACTACACTTCTAAAGAAACCTCATATACATAGAGGGGAATAGGTGAGAAGAGAATACAAAGAGAATAGAGGTGATAAGGCTGGACACGCAGGTCCAATTTAATAAATCGAATTTATTATACAACAAATTCTAAAATTGCCCACCCGACTAATATCCATCCGTATATACATTATTCATTCAACACAACCACGTATTCACACACATAAGCATGTTATCAATCAATCTAATCAAATAATTAATCTGATAATTAAGTGATCATCCAATGTTCAAACAACGATTTGATTTTGTTCGAGTCAAACTCGTTTTTGCGAATAAGTACTCAAAGTACGAATTCATGAATTAAATTAAACTACATCATTAAATCTAATTAACATGTATTTAATACTAATTCACTATTCAATTCAAAATTAAATATTACACTTTTATTTAATAAACCTTTTACGATTTAAATTCCAAATCTAATCGTAACGCGTCTCAAAGACCGATTAACGTCCAACGTCGATTCAATTAAAGTCCAATGGGCTTTTGATTGATTTCTTAAGGCGTGGACTTTTGGTCAACTCGGTCAAACCGATAACCAAAGTCCAATCCGGGATTTACCCCATAAGCCCATAAATCAATCTTGGCCCATTAGGCCCAATTGAACATAAAAGGTTCATTAGCCGCAATTGGGCTTTATGGTTAAGGTTTTGGGCCCAATTGGATCCAATCCACTTGGCCTAAACCAAACTTGATAAATCAAGCCCAATAGGCCCAATTAATTAAATCCAAAAATCCAATTTTCACAATTTAATTACCAAAAGTGCATTATATGATTAATCAACTAAATCAACATTTTTAAAACACCAAATTAGTCTTATTAATCATATTCAATTCATTATCACATGTCAAACACACATAATGAAAAATCAAACCCATTTACATGCTTTCATGCTCTCGGCCAAGGAGGGATTTTGTGTCCGATTTGGTTTCGATCCAATCGAACCTACAATCAATCGACATCAAATCACCCTCCGATTTGATTTTATACACATCCAATGTCACAAAATCAAAATTACCAAGACATTAAAGGGCATTACTCATTCGGCCAAGGTGGAATTTTTGGGGAAAATCATCCACATTTTTCATAAAATTGATTCCATGTAACATCATTCTATATACATGTAAGCATTCTTATTAATCAAATTTCACAAGAACATGCTTCAATCAATTTCATCACACACCATTCGGCCAACATCAATGTTTTGGGGAAAATTATTCCAAATCAATTTTCAACAAATTGGTCCAACCAAAATGCAATAAACATGTTATAAGCATACTCAAACAAGCAATTTATTCAAATCATGCTCAACAAACATTTACCCAAATTTTAAGCCCTACAAATTTCATGCTTGCAACATTAGCTCTTGATGCCATTGTTGGTTTATTCTAAGGTCCCAAGATCAAATCAAGACATGAAATTATGTGTAAACACATCAACGGAGGTAGCGGAATACTCACATTGATCGGTAGAGTCGATTTGAAGACAAATGAACCCAAAAACGCACTGCCATGTAAGCCTACTGCATGCAGTCCACTGCCTACAAAAACAGAAAATTTAGTGAAGAAACGGAGCTCCTAGCTTCGTCGGATGGATCCCGTCTCATGGTCGAACCTCCCTACCACCTTCGCAAGACTTGTAAGTGTGCTAGCACTTGATTTCTCACCATGAGAAACCACTCTTGCTTCCCTTTAGCTCACGCCCAAACTGGTTCCAAACCAGTGAACACTTTGCTCAATGGGCGTGAGAGAGGAGAGAAAATTTGAGAGAGAAGAAGAAGTTGTTATGTTTTTTAAAATGATTTACCAAAAATCAATTTATATTTATGCCATAATTTATTAAATTAATAATAAAATTATGACACATAACATGCAATGGCTTAGAGTATAAAACACTCAATTTCCATGCAATAACATTGAGTGCATTGTACACAATCTACATGCAATGACATTGAGTACAATGTACACAATCTACATGCAAAGCATTAGAATGACATGTGTCATGTGGGCCCCACATGTTCCCAAATGAAAGTGGGCCCACGTGCACTCACGCGTTCGGGTTCGATATTTCCGAAATACCGAGCTTACGTCGCGACGTTAATTCAATCGAATTTAAATAAATAATCGCCCCCGGCGAAATTATTATTTACGTCGCTAACGAATTAATTCTCAATTAACTCGTTTGCCCGAATTAAAATCTATTTTAATTCCGCGTCGAAATCTAATTTCGTCTAATACATCGATTAATTCCGAATTAATCGCTCTCTCTCTCTAGACGATATTTTATCCCGGATAAAACATCTCCGTTATTAATCCTAGATTAATTTTCTCTCTCTCTCTACTTATAATCCCAGATTATTCAAGAGTGCAAGTTGTGCGTCATCGGTGGATTATCGGGAAGCGACCCATGAGATCCCCGATAAGTTGGCAGTAAATACGGTCGTCGGAGTATCCGAATCACGTACGTAACCAACTACGTTCTACCGATTTACGAGACAAGGTCGACTCCTAGCAAAGCACCAAGTCTTCCCAGTTCTCCGGACATATTCATCAAAGAATATCTAGATCTGTATCAAGCGTAGTATACAATTGTATTGTGTATATCGGCCCAGTATCGGATAATCACGTGCTAGGGCTGGGGCTGGATAAGTGTCTGCCCCGTCCGAAACACATATCGGATGTCTGGTAACTAGTCTCTATAATCGGATATTCATGACCTGGTCATAATATCACGATTGGATGCGCATCACTTTAAGAGCACTAATACCGTATCCTGCGTGACATCATCTCCATTACGACTGGAGTGACACTTCCGTCTTGACATCACATCCAATACACTACGATTCTCTGATAAACCCAGAAAGGTGAACACAGAACCAGTTAAGATCCCCACCACCAAAACCAAAGTTTACCGATTGTCGTAAGTATTAGCGATGCAAGTCTCAGGTTAAGACTATACACACCTACTTGATTTCGGCCTCCCATAGACACCTAGTCATAATACCAATGGGATTCCGAAGGGTCTATCCAGAGCGAAGCTGTTTCCCGTACCATCGTTGAAACACGACCTCCTATCGCACTTGCACAAGTATCCAATACTTATATATATGAGAACTATGCCGTTGTGCCCTCACAACGCGCACAAGTGCAATACTACTAGCCTATTCCGCATTATCGATGTCCAGTCTCGATAATACTACGGCTAGGGATATTTAATGATTAATCCTTCGTGGACTGATACTGTCTCATATCATCTCAATCCAGGAACTAATCATAGGGACCTCTCTTCATTTATATATCTATGGTGATCTAATCACAAACGATGAGAGTGCAATTTCCTTATTACATAGTTAATTTGCTACAACAACACAATGATCTGTGCAAATAGTGACGCTATGGGTCATATTATCCAACACTTTGAAGTAGGGGTAGCATTTTTCGGTTGCTCGGGAAATAAAATGATTGAGCGCGGCCACCCTACCGGTCAAGCTTTGCACTTCTTTTATCGTCATGGGAGATTTTAAGTCCAGAACGGCTTGGATTTTCTGCGGATTTGCTTCTATGCCTCGGGAGCTCACCATATAGCCCAAAAACATTCCTGAGGCCACTCCGAAAGCACACTTCTCGGGGTAGAGCTTTAAATTATGCTTCCTTAGCAGTTCAAAGGTTTTCTTCAGATCGGCCACGTGACACCCTGGCTCTTTAGACATTGTTATCATATCATCAACGTATACCAGCATTGATTGCCGATAATTGGCTTAAAAATCTTGTTCACCAGCCTCTTAAAGGTTGCCCCGACATTTTTCAATCTGAAGGGCATTACTTTATAACAGTACAGCCCATGATCGGTAACAAAGGTCGTCTTCTCCTCGTCCTCATGATGCATCTTGACCTGGTTATATCCCGAGAAAGCATCCATAAAGCTTAGCAGTCCCTGGCAGGCCGTCGAATCCACCAACTGATCTACCTTTGGTAGTGGGAAGTTGTCTTTCGGGCATGCTTTGCTGAGGTCGGTGAAATCCATGCATATCCTCCATTTTCCATTGAATTTCTTCACTAATACCACATTCGATACCCATTCCGGGTATTTCACTTCTCTAATGAAACCCGCTTTTAAGAGTTTTTCTACCTCGGAAGCCACTACCTTGCACCGCTCTTGGTTAAAGATCCTTCTTTTCTGCTTGACTGGTTTGTGGGATGGATTTACTGCCAAACGGTGATTGATAAACTTCGGATCTACCCCGGGCATATTGTCGTGCCCCCATGAAAAGACGTCCGGGTACTCCTTTAGACACGTCAACAGATCATGTTTCAGGACCTTGTCTAAGTCTTCCCCTATTTTTACATTTTTCCCAGGTCCGAAAAGTTTTATCATCTCTAATTCTTCGACTGCCCCTAGGGGGCAACTTTCTTTGGCCGAGGTCCCGGCTCATTTCTCGCCTCTTCTCTGTCTCCATTCCCTTTCCTTTTCCAAGTGCACACTTCAATGAAGGGGGTTTCCCGTGAGAGGGTGGCAAAACAGCTCCGAGCCACCTTCTGACTCCTCCACACGATTCCAATCCCATCCCGGGTGGGGAATTTTAACTTCAGATAATAACAAGACATTGGAGCCTTTCTCTTCATCATAAAAGGCCGACCAACAATGACCTGGTAACTACTCATGCAATCTACCACGGTGAAATTCGTCATGATCGTCCGAGTCCGGGGACGGGTTCCGATTGTCATTGCCAATTGTATCCTCCCCAATGGAACGACCGTCGAGCCCCCGAAGCCGTACATGGGAGCCCCATCGTCGGTTAAAGCCGCATACTCCACTCCAAGGTTGTCCAAAGCATCCTAGGAGATTATATCCACTGCACTCCCGGGATCCACTAGGATTTTGTCTACCTCTGAATCGCCGATTGTTGCCTTAATTATTAACGCATCATCGTGGGAGAAACTCACCCCTCGAGCAACCTCATCTTTGAACATTACTAGTACTGACCGATCGCTTTGTATTCCCGAAGACCGCTCTGTTTCGAACACCTCCGGCCCCCGAGTCCGACTATAGTTTTCCTTGACCGGTTAGAGTCCCCCGCCAGTGTCTTTTCCCCTGCAATGATATTCACATGTCAGCAATGTGCTCTCTGCCTGGCCGCCATAACTTCATGGTCAATATAATTATTCAAGTATCCATTCCGTGCCAGGTCTACCATTTGCTCCCGTAAGTCTTTGCATCCGTCCGTCATATGTCCCCTCAAATTATGATGCATGCAATATGACTTTTTATTCCTCATGTCCGGTGGGAATCTTCTGACGTCAGGCTTTATCAATAGGCCCTTTCCCTGGAATTCCATAACGATTTGCCCCAGCAGTTTATTCAGGGGAATGTATGCCTCTTCCCGGGCCACATGGTTCACCTGGGCCGAGATTCTCTTTTTCGGGTCATCCTGAGGTATCAAATTGATTTCCCTTCGCCTCGGGGGTGGCTTTTTGAACTCATTGTCTGGCCTGCGAGGAGCTTCTTCCCTTATCGTCCTATCTCTGATAGATGTCCCTCTTCGGGAGATTCTCTCCTCATTTTCCAATAAAATGAACTTTCGGGCTATTTCTAGAGTGGTGGCATAGTCCGGTGTATCTTGGATCCTCAGGTGGGTCCATAGCTTTCCGACCTTTAAGGCCTCCTTGAAACTTTCCAAGGCCTCGTGCGAATCATATCCCCCGACCTCGAGCACCATGTTATGTACCGTTCAATGAAAGCCTTCAGGGGCTCATCGTCCCTCTGTTTCATGAGCCTCAATTCCCCAATAGTTTTCTTTGGGACGCAGGCCCCATTGAAATGACGAACAAATGACTTCTTGAGTTGTACGAAGCTTCCGATGCTCTCTAGGCTAGACTTCTGAACCACAGAATGGCAGATCCACCCAAGGTTAGGGGGAATACTTTGCAAACGGCATCCCTTGTCACTCATTGGACCTCCATTAATAGGACAAAACTCTCAATATGGGATTTTTGATCAGTATGGCCTTTGTAGGGCAGCATGGACGGCATCTTGAATCATCTTGGGAAATTTACCGACCTCATTTCTTCTGTGATGGGGGATTAAGCCTCGCCGTCCCGAGCGTCTCCCGAATCAGATTTGGGGTTTACTCCCCACTTGGCCATTTCTTTTCTTAACCAAGATCTTATATTGCCATTTGTGTTACCGTGCCACCTCCCGTGGCCTCCTTCGCGTCTGTCACCCTGGGTGTGACATTCTTCATGACTTGAGATTTCCTGTCCAGCTTCATCATGTTTCTTATTTCCCCCTTTGGTGTCGCGGGGGTCATCATAAGAAGAATCTGGTGACTGTCTCCCATCTTCTTCTTCCTACATATCCTCTGTTTGTAAATCATTTTATACCACTACGGACCTATCCCGTAGGGACCCTTCCTCCTGGGTTCATCGTCTTTATTCTCATCTGCAACCCTCTTTCCTTCCGCTATTTCGCCTCTCCTCCGACTGGTTCCGGCTTTAAGTCTCTCATTATTCGTCTCTTCCATCCTCTCCAGTCTGTCCATCATGGATTTTAAAAGGGCTTGATTTTCCTCCTTATATTTCCTCATATTTTCCTCCATTTTCTCCATCCATTCTGTTGTTGAATCCCTAACGACTGGTGATTTCCACCTTCTGCCATTGTCTTACCACGCAGGCTGCTTTTTGTTAAGACTCCCCATAGACGACACCAACTGTTGACGGCTGATTTTTGTCTTAGGGGCAATAAGGGTTTTTTTTACTCCCGAGACGATCCTCCTCCAACTGTGAATTTGTTTAGTTTATGGGAAACCAAAGCAAATTTGGAAAAAGTTAAATAAATACACCAATCAACAAAGAGATTTAACTTGGTTCGGCGGATCAGAGCCAAGCTACATCAACGGGCACAGAACAGACTATATTTATTACCGAAATATGTTTCTCTGAGCTGTTTTGTGTTTACAAGTCTAATTCTCTCTTGTTCTCTTCTTCACCCCTTTACAAGCACGATTTCCCCTCCTATTTATAATAGTAAAGAAATAGTTTTCCTTTTCCCATAAAAATTCTTAATCGACACTACTGTAGACAACAGAACCTGGGCGACGCTGTTTTAGGCTCGCGGCCTAGTTGGGAAGTACAAAATAACATGGAGTCGCCACCCGGTGTGAACCGGGATAAATATTTAAGGCCGCACTCACCCCGCGTAAGGGAACACCTCAAACCGTTGGGTTCGGAATGGTCCCTTACTTATGTCACTTGTGATGATATAATTTTTGTAATAAACTAACCGAATCTATTCAACGTTCATGCTCAAGGGTACTTAGATCCTACATGCTTTCATCCAAATAATTTCACGCAATGTAACACAACAAGCATATTGAACCATCAAATCAACATGTATAAATCATTACCCAAACGCATCATAAACTAAGAACATGCATAATGAACAACCTAAACATGCTTTAACAAATAAATAACAAACTAAATTAAACGATGCTTTAAATAATAAACAAATAACCTAAAGACTATAACATGCTCAAATACAAGTTAGGATGAGACGAGATACGTGTATCTTAAGTGGTACGTGGCATTGTATCCCGAGTGCAGACCATACTACCGTCCATTCGGAATCGGCTATGGAATTTACGTCCGGGTTTCCATCCGATATACCACAAAAGGGGACACATATCCCACTCATCCAACAATCACATCATGCTTCAAACGACTCTCATGCAATCATATATTAAAATAAATAAAACAGAGATAAAGAAGATAAGTAAAAAGGTGCCCTCAGGTCTAACCTCTTTTGCCGTCTAAGAAAGGGCGTTACACGTCCGTGGGAAGGGAGATTGATCCGATGCTTTTCCAACTTGTCTACTCAACGTTTTCCCTTGTTGTTTTGATGCTTGGGCTGCTGTTTTAAATCCGTTTCGCTGTTCTATTTCAGGTCACTGTTTCAGGCGTTTAGTGGACTGTTTTGGGTGATTTTGAAGGCTTAGGGGGGGGTGCGTTTGTAAGGATTTTTTAGAGAAACTTTATGGAGGTTTTTGGGGTGGTTTCTAGGTGATTTTAGGACTGTTTTATAGACCAAATTCGCAACAAAAACTGACCAGAATAGCAAGCTAATCTCGGCAGTTCACTGGTGCAGTGGGGTGTTTTTAGGGACTGTTTTGGGGTTGCGAATGGGGGCTGGAACTCAGCAATGGAGGGTTAAGTTTAGGGCTTGGGCGTGAAGGGTGTTGATGATGGAGGGAGGGTGCGGCAATGGAGGCTATTGGATCTTGAAGGTGCGGCAATGGAGGATTCAGGGGGATGCTTGGGCGTGCAATGGAGGCTTAAGAGAGTACTTTAGGCGTGTGAGAGAGATGTATGAGCTAGGTTTTGAATGGGGGTGAAGGCATCTTTTTATAGGCAAAGAGAGAAGACTTTCCTAATTGAATAGGAAAGAATCTCCTAATTGGTGTCTAACAAGGAATGGATCTCCTAATTTGGATTTGTGATTGGATTTGATTGGTAGGGATTTGATTTGATTTCTTTTATTTAGGTAAGGATTTTACAAGATTTTAGCATGTGAAAATGTGCATATACCTAAATAAATAGGGAATATGCGTGAATCACTCTCCTTGGGTGTGTTGTTTTGGTTTGACTTGGGTATTTTGGGTTTGTTTGGGTTTGGTTTGGGTTTTGGGCCTTAGGTAAGCTTTGAAACGGAAGTCCAACAAACACTGGAGCCAAACAACGAGGTTAAATCCAACAAAAATTCCATTTTCCAACTTTACCCTTCCAACGTCCGTTTCCCGCGACTTTCATGACTAAAGAAGTAGTTGCCTCCATACGAGACTCATCATTGGGCTAATGTGTAAAAATGCAATGCCTACAGTCGCCCCCACTTTATGGGACTTGTGCAGTGTGTGACAATGAAAATCCTATCAAAGTACGTGCAATGCATTTTTACTTACCTGGATCGCCAGCTGTCACCTGGTCTGCCTGTGTGCTGAGTTGATAATGCTAAACCCCGTACCTAGGGCGTCGCGGTTGCGTCTCCGTACCTAGAGTGCCGCAGTGATGATGTTGGTTGTCTGGATGCTAACCCCGTACCTAGGGTGTCGCAGTGACGTCTCTGTACCTAGAGAGCCACAAATGTCTGAGTGTTAACCCCGTACCTAGGGTGTCGCAGTGACGCCTCCGTACCTAGAGTGCCACAAATGTCTGAATAGTCCACATGCCGTACCTGGCGTTCTAACCCCATACCTAGGGCGTCGCTGTGGTCTGAATGCTAACCTCGTACCTAGGGTGTCGCAGTGACGTCTCCGTACCTAGAGAGCCACAAATGTCTGAATGCTAACCCCGTACCTAGGGTGTCGCAGTGACGCCTCCGTACCTAGAGTGCCATAAATATCTGAATGCTAACCCCGTACCTAGGGTGTCGCGGTGACATCTCTGTACCTAGAGAGCCACAAATGTCTGAGTGCAAACCCCGTACCTAGGGTGTCGCAGTGACGCCTCCGTACCTAGAGTGCCACAAATGTCTGAGTGCTAACCCCGTACCTAGGGTGTCGCAGTGACGCCTCTGTACCTAGAGTGCCATAAATGTCTGAGTGCTAATCCCGTACCTAGGGTGTCACAGTGACGCCTCCGTACCTAGAGTGCCATAAATATCTGAGTGCTAACCTCGTACTTAGGGTGTCACAGTGATGCCTCCGTACCTAGAGTACTCCAAATCACCTCCAAAATGTCCTGAAACTTTATTTATCTACAAAATAACAGAAAGCACATCAAAATATTCACAAAACTCAAGAAACTATAAAATATTAAGTTAAATGAGTGAGAAATATTAATACATTTCCCACTCATCACACCCCCAAACCTAACATTTTGCTAGTCCTCGAGCAAAATAAAATAACATAATAAAATATAACTAAGCCACTTTTGTAGGGATCACAGTTGTATTTAGCGTATGCAACAAGCCTTTAAACCTATAGGTGTCCCTAGTGGACGAGTTGTAGTCTCGTGAGGGTTTACAGCAATGATACCCACAAACATTTTATAAAAGTAAAAAGATAGTAAAACTAATGCACACAAAAGCAAAAAGACAAGAGAAAAGAGAATAAAGAAGTTAGTGACTAATCAGGTGAAACTTCTACTCCAAGTTTACAAGTTGTTTTGTTTCATTCTAAATTACTGAATAAGTAAATTCTCCGATTATTTTTACAATTCTTCATATACATAGCCAATAAAATATTAATCAACTCATTTTTGCCTACAACAGTCATAAGTGCAGTTGATAAGAGAGTAATATTTTTGTCCTAAAGTTCTATCAGATTTCACACCTTTTTTGTAGCAATGGAATAATTTTTCTGATTTTTCTGATTTTTTTTTTTGATTTTTTTTTCTATTTTTTATTTATATACAATATCTTCCATCTATGTAGCGAGCTGTAGGTCGGTGACTCCCAAACCAGATGGCTTTAGGGCACCAGGTGTTAAGATACCCCTACGGACTTAATTACTCAGACTTTAGATATATATATATATTTTTGTAGCATCTTTGATCCATGTATCGAGCTTTGGGCCAGTGACTCCCAAACCAGTTGATTTTAGGGCACTAGGTGTTAAAACACCTTTAATAACTCGGATCTCAGATGTTTTATTTTTATTTTTTATTTTTTATTCCATCATTTTTTTGAGATGTTTCCTCCAAATGAACTAGAGTACTGGATATTACAAACTTTTCAATTTTAGCTCATGTCCGTATGTTACTATATATGTTAATAATACTTGCCAACTGAGTATATGAAGATTCATTTAAGTTTGTTTTATGGAGAATTTACAAATTAAATATTTCAGAAGGAAATAAACAAAAATTAACTTTTTTCGAAATAGGTTTGAAATACGTCTCAGGAGTGAGAATTCCTTACACAGCTATTTCATACCAATTTTACCATGATTAGTCAAATAAAAACACAAAAACACAAAATATTTTTATAATTTTTAGAAAAATTTTCAATTTTTTTTTTGTATTTTTCGAAAAATTTTGGACAAAAAATAAAAACAACACACAAACTAAAAACAAGGTAGATTTCCCGTTGTAGATTCCCCAGAGGGAGGGTGGAGCGAGGCTCTCTTAATTACCCAAGCCTCTTAGGCTCTTATCGCTTGGTGTCAGGAATAAACAACGAGTCATCCACATTAGTCTATCACAATGAGCTACGGGTGAATGATTATCTAGGTGCCTTCACAGCTTTTCCTTATAGAAAGGTAGTGAGTGAAGGAAGACACCAAACCATCAACTACTCCCTAAACAGTAGAAGAAGAGTTTAGAAGATAATACCTGGTTAGCTGAAATTCTACAGGAAATTAAAGGTTAAGATCCAGATTAATCCGACGCCTCTTACCACGATCGTCCTCAGACAAATTTATCTTTGAAATGATAGGGTCAACTCGTGGTTCATAGGCTAAGAGTTGGTCAATTAGATCCGGAGCAGTTCTGGCAGTAAAGAGGAGTTCTTTTAAAGGTTTTGATATGAACCCATTTCTCCGTGCATCATCAAGAAACACACAAAGAAAATCATAAAATACATCAACGTTAAACAGCCCAATTGGTTTCTGGTGTATGTTCAGGTTCGCCCAAGATAGTACTATAAAAATTTCCTCCAATGTACCTAAGCCACCTGACAAAGCAATAAAAGCATCAGAACGATTAATCATTTCCACTAGTCGTTCGGACATACCTGGCATGATCAGTTCCTCTCCGTTTGATGGTTCAATAAGATTTGCTTCTGCCAATGGTTTTGGGATGATTCCCAAAACATGACTGCCTCCTTCTTGTACGGCCTTTGAAACGATTCCCATTAATCCAAGATTTCCTCCGCCATATATTAATTGCATATTCCTTGCAGCTAAGACACGACCTAATTCATGTACTGCTTCTATGTATTGTGGCTTAACACCAACACTACTACCGCAAAACACACAGATGTTTTCAACTCGTCTTCTTGAAATGGCTTCCATTTTTTATATGTATTTCTTTCTTAAATCTGGATGCCTCCAAAGTGCAATGACGAGCTGAATTTATAGTACCTGAAACGATGAGTAATAATAGCACAAGTATCTTCCAAATGAAGCTTGTTAGAAAAATAAAACAAAAGAAATCGTGATAGGTCAAAAAGTCTGGATCCTGTCTAAGAAAATAAAAGAAAATAACAAAAGAAAAGGAAATCAAAGCAATAATTAAGGCAACAGAATTGTGTACGCAATACGCCATTCGCTTAGTATAAATTCATTTAGGATGCATCTCAAGAATCCATTCCTTACTCATCCATCGCTAATGAATTATCTCTTATTCTTGCCAAACACCATTCCTTCAGTCTTAAAATGCTCTGTTTGTGCTTTTCCCTACAAAATAAAACACAAAATTAAAAACTCTACAACATGTATACAAAAAATATGAAAACAAAAATCACAACAAATTGCATGGTTGCCTCCCTGGTAGTGCTAAATTTTTCATCTTTAGCCAGACGTGACTGAAATCTATCTGTCAAGGAGGTTTCAATGTCATTTTTGATGTCCTATTAAAGACAATCCCGTGAGCGTTGCTTTTGAAGGGTCTCTTTCAACGGTAAAGTGGCAAAAAAAGTTTTGTCTCATTCAGTGCTTGTGCCACCTTTTTAATCTTTGTTGCTCCAGTGATTCCTGAAAAGAAAGAAAGAAAATCAGGAGGTCTTGTATGGTGCTTGACTTGGAATGGAAGTTCCATTCTGTCAAGCTTCTTGGTGATATCTCTGATTTGTACTCCCCGATACAACGATGTTTCTCCTGAATGCTCTGGATTTTCAATTTGGTAAGACATTTGCTCCTCCATTTGCTCTGCTTCTTGCTCCACTTTTTCTTCACAGATGAATTTTAGGATTACTGTATTCAGCTCTTCATCTGTGAAATACATTTTTCAAAATTGTCAACTTGAAGATGAAAATAAATGTCAGATTTTAGGTCTTCATCCTCTGATATGACTGGAATGGATGGTTTAGGAAGTTCTTCTTCAAACATCATTGCAAAGCATGCTCCAAGATCATCATTCTGAGGATGGAAAGTTTCATCCTTCCTTGTTGGTGCAGTTTGTACAAAAAGCTCAATTTCTTCATCCTCGTCAGAGTCAGAATAATAAAAATCAAATTGAAATTTTCTTGGGGTAGACTCCTGAACTGATACCTCTGATTCTTGATACTGCTCAACCTCGTCCTCTGTTATGATGTCATGATGAATCTCAGGATATTCAAAGGCTTCTTCAGTATTATTTGAATTTGCTCCGTGAGATATGTGATTCAGGTTATCTGTTAATTGTCTAACTTGATCTGTCATCCTCTGTATAGACGTTGCTTGACTCTGAATTTGTACATCAAATTGAGCTTCCCGTTTCTCGAGCCAATCTTTGAGCATGTCATTCAACTGATCTTCCTCTGATGGATCTGGTTCTTGATGAACATCATAGATGGGTGGTGGATAAGATGGAAAATGTGATGATTCATCGTACCTTGAAAGATTCCAATAATTCTGCCACTCTGAAAGGTATATACATTGATCGCTCCGGTGGTTACCATCACAAATTACACATCTTCCCATTTCATTCTGATGAGCAAATGTAGAATTGTTTGGTTCTGGCTTCTAGTGATAATTGTTGGGCTGGACAACAGGCTTCAGAAAACTAGTAAAGCTCGTAATCTTTCAAAATGTTCCATTTTTTCAATCACCTAAAAACAAAAGAAAGAAATAAAAAGTACATATAAAAATAAAGAAAATTAGATACAAGTAAATTAGATAGCTTCTAAATTAATAACTCAAGAAAAATAAGTCCCCGGCAATGGCGCCAAAAACTTGACCGGCGTAAACACACACGTATAACGCAAGCGCACATATCGTTCAAGTAGTATAAAAATATAGATCCCACGAGAACTTAATTCCTACTGTTGTTATTAATTATTGATACTATTTATTTACATATATCTAATTGAGGTAGAAGTGAATGATTGCTTGATTGATTTGGTTGATTGTAGATTTGCTAAATAAATAAATAAATAAAAAGACAGAAGAAAATACTAAGGAAAATAAAAGACTCAAAGATCTAGGGTGTGAATCTTTCTAATATCTTTAAAAAGATGAAGTGATTATTTTAAGTTTGTGTAATAAATCAGTTTACTAACCTGGAACACGAATTTATGTGAAAGCATATGTCGATGGTGAGACAGAAATACCCAGTTTAATCCAATTCAACCATATGTCTATGTCAACCAAATTATCTGGATTCATTAAGTTTAAGTTCTAATTATGGCTACCCCGCCCGACAGGTATATGTCTATCCTGTAAGGAAATCTATTAAATGGTTATCTATCCTCAAAGAAGATCGTGGGCTATTAAGTCAAAGGTTGAAACCTAAAATCCCTATGTCTAGTTCATTTTAGATTTACCTCATTAATCTTATTGGTGATCAAACAACAAGAAGCATTTAAGACTTAATAAGTAAACCTTTAAATTACTCAAATTATAAAATAACCTCTTATAAACCGGTGATATTAGATTTCATCACAACCTAGAAAACTAACTTAGTTATAACACATAGTTATGACAAGAAAAAAAAACATAAAAATTACTAAAAAGTAAATGCAGAAAAATAAATAAAATGCTAAGGTAAAAGGAATTAACTTCTACTATTTACTATTGAATAATATATATACTTGTGATAATTTTACCAACCAGCCATATAGGCGGTAATATTTGTTAATAAACCAGCCATAAAGGCGGAAAAAAAATAAACCAGCCATAAAGGCGGAACAATAATTAAACCAACCGACCAGTATGGCGGTATCCTCATTAAGTCAGGTTTAACCAGATTAAATTGAATAACCAACCGTTCAGTATGGCGGTATCCTCATTAAGTCAGGTTTTAAATAGTTAATATTTTATATTTTAAGGGAGATTAATCTAAATAGCAATAGTAAAAGAATTACCTTTTTACCTTAGCATGGAGAAGTTACCCTCGCATAGTGAAACGGTAAAAAGTAAAAATAAAATTACTATTCAAAAAAATAGAATTACTATTATTTCTTCAGAACTTAATTAAAACTAACTACAAAACTGAAATTAAAAGAAACTAAGAAGAAAACTCCATATTTACATTAGAGGATTTCAAGGAGAAGGTACATTTGAAACTGAAAATTCGAGCCGAATTTATAGGCCCCCTGATTGGTTACTCGGCATCTTATATGACACGTGGCAGGGCGGCTGAAAAATTTCAGCTTGTTGAATTTTTGACACGTGGCTCGTTGAATTTTTGACATGTGGCACGCGGCGCACGTTAGCGGATCGCTTGTGATGATGACACGTGGCACAGCTCACGTTAGCAAAGTCAAACTTCTCAAATTCTGACCCGTTGACCCGGCGCACATTAGCAGCCTCCGGTGCACGTTAGGCGTCTAGACGCCAAGGGTTTGGGCGTCGCGACACGCAAAATTACCGAAATACCCTTTTTACCAATTTTCACAGTTTTGCTCCAAATCACCTACAAAATGTCCTGAAACTTTATTTATCTACAAAATAACACAAAACACATCAAAATATTCACAAAAGTCAAGAAACTATACAAAATATTAAGTTAAATGAGTGGGAAATAGTGATACATTTACCACTCATCATTCAAGGTTTTCATCCCTTTTTGGAGCGAAAACCTTCTTCTCTCTCACACATCTTCTTCCTTCTGTTTTTCCTGTAAAACCGAGAGTGATGGAGAAGGAAAAACTTGATTTTGTTGCAAGATCTAAGTGCTAGCACACTCTAGGAGGCATACCAAGGTGATATGGTAGTGTATGCGTGAGCATGGAAGTTCAACACAAGTTTGGAGCTTGCTTAGAGTACCTCACATGGCCGAGTACAAGATGGAGGAAATCCACCCACACCATGCAGTCCACCCTTTGAGCAGCCACTGCCGAGCTTGGAGAGGGCAGTTCATTTTTTGTCATCACCGCATCTCAACCGATCATTGTGAGTTTTCTGCACCTTCTATGATTGTATTTACACTTGTTTCATGCTTGATAAATGATCTTGGGAAGCTTTAAGTAGACCAACAATGGTATCTTGAGCCTTTGAAAGCATGAAATTGATTTTAGGGCTAAAATTGGGTAAAACGAATTTGGGCATGAATGAATTAGTATGCTTAAATGTTGTTGAATTGATGATTGATTGGATCAATTTGATGAAAAAATATTTGGAATAATTTTCCCCAATTTTGGAGGCTTGGCCGAAAATTTGGAACCCTAAATTGCCTTGGAATTTTGATTTTTTAATCATTGGATGTGTTGGAAACCATTTGGGGATATTGATTTAATGTTGAATTGAATTGAATTGGATTGAATTTGATTTGGGCATAATTTTCCTCTTTGGCCGAGACTTTAAGCATGGTTTATTGGGTTTGATTTTGATCAAAATGTGTTGGACACTAATTGATGATGATAAGCATGATTAATTAGACAAATTTGGTGTTTTGGGAATATTGATTTGGGTAATTAATAATGCCATACACTTTGGTTAATTAGAATGTGAGATTTGGAATTTTTATATTTTAATTAATTGGGCTTAAAATTGGATTTGGGCTTTAAATGTTGTAAATGGGCTTATTGGGTTTTGTTGTACAAAGTTGGGTTTAGGTAAAATTGGTTGGATCCAATTAGGCCCAAAACCGCATCCAAAAAGCCCAAATGCGACTAATGAACCTTTAAAGTTTAATTGGGCCTAATGGGCCAAAATTGATTTAAAGGCTTATGGAGTAACTCCCGGATTAGATTTTGGTTATTCGGTTTGACCCGAGTATATGTTTGAATCACGAAGGCTTTATTCTATATCAGTTTCTTGTCCAAGTTGTGGTTTGTTGGCCAAAGTCAAAACCATTTCTTGTCCATCGACATTGATTACGAAGCTTTCCATGTTCAATGGGTCGCGCTTGACTGGGATCACTAAGTTTGTTGCGCCAAAGCCAAGGCTTAGTTGATTCAGAGGAAAAAGGTTAGGAAATACATTGGATGTATTGGCATATATAAGATATATGTTTCGGACTTGAATGTCCCCCTACCGGATCTAGGAATTGGATTGGATCCAATTGATCTTAGAGATCTACCTAGTTAATTATCATACAATTTGTTGGCCAAAGTCAAGATTGTGTGATATTTAACGGGATCCTAGCCCACTAGGAAACAGGGTTTCCCAAGTACTAACAAATCGTTGATTAAATAGTTGGACTATTAGAATCAAGATAAATGAAAGAATAGTGTTTAAAACATAATCCTGGGTGAAAATGTATTTAAACGACTATAATTTTCAAATTGGTAATAAAGTTTCAGGATGGTCTTGGAAACTAATAAGTTACTTTATTTGATAAAATAACATATTAGGCCTAAGCCTAGAGTTAAGCAAATAGTAGAGCATAATCTTTGGAAGATTATGTAATGATAACTTTAGTGCTTAATCCATTATACTTTCCGCAGTAGACTCCTTAATTTTTGAATCAGAACTAAGGATTAGATCCTTAAAGTATGATAATGAAATTGAAGGATCTTCAAGAATCTATTCTTAGATTTTAGAAGTACTAAAATTGCAATAAATAATTCTTGGAGAATTAATGACTATTCTCAATGAGACAAAGTCAAACTTTGCAATTAGGCAAGTAGCGCAAGGCGAACCTTACTTCGATATTTTAGAAGGCCAAGGCTTGGCCAAGGGCTTCTAGAGTGTTGAAACTGGCAAAGGCAAAATCATTATAGTCTTCTAGGAAGATAAAAGGACATATCCCAAAAAGTCTGCCCGAAATGTAGCAAACAGGAACGCGGAAGCGTGACTGCTGTTTGGGAAAAGCAGACATGAAGGAATTAAAGACGGTGCAAGGCTCCGGCTTTAAATATGGTTGTCAACAATATGTTCATTACTAGTATTGAAATTAGATTTTAAATACTTAGTGTGGTACATAATATATATTGATGTTCAGAATCTGTTTTGAACAGGATACTGACTTCAATTGAGATTTATCTGCGAATTGGAAACGGGACGAAAGTCGCTGTTTTAACCATGGATACCTAAGTTTAGGAACTACCCTTTCGGTATGTACGTAAATTAGGAAACTGTTATAATGTAACTAGTTTGACTAGAATCATTATCTCTATATCAGTGTTTAAACCGTTGCGGGTGAACCTTTATATTCTAGAACACTAAAGTGTTTTATTATATAAAGATGATATTGAGATAAACACATTAGATGTGAACAACAAAATTTATATTTAGAATATAAATAAATCTCACACGTATAACATGACAAACAAATAGCTCAAACTGATTTGATCAGGTTGAAACTTGAATGTGGCATTGTTGTCTAGGACACAATGAAACGAGACTCGTATATCCGCACTTTTGAAGAGTGTGTTCCATTCAAATAAAGTCTACGAATCTAGTTTATTGGGCAAAGTGCATATAACACTATTTACTTGGTAAAAGTGTAAATGCCACTGATTTGTTTACCCTAATTCATAGTGAAGTAAATGGGCCCATGTCTAGCTAGGCTAGAGGTGGATATGAATATTTCGTGACCTATACGGATGTGGCATCGTGTAATGGTTATGTGTTTCTTTTGAAGAACACAAATCGGAAACTTTTACAGTTTCGACACGAAATAGACAATTAGATCGACTAAAGTATTATACCGTCACGGTAAGATCGTAATGGAAAATACTTAAGCAATAAGTTTCTAACATACTTGAAAGAGTATAATATTCTTTCCAAAAAGGACTCCTCCCGGAACACGTCAATTTGACGGTGTATCCGAACTGAGTAACCGAATATTGTTAGACATGATAAGGTTAATCATGAGTCGCTCTGAGCTACCATTTCCTTCAACGGATAAGCATTAACAGTGTAGAACTTATTTAGAATAAGGTTCCATTAAAAATCTGTTTGACATATTTCATATTAGATATGAACAGGAAAAAAACCAGTTTTCACATTCCTGAAAATTTGGGTATGCCAGGCATATGTTTGGATGATACCAAACTAAAACCCAAATTGGATAAGTGCCAATTGTAAGTTATCCTAGGGATACCATAGTATAGTACTTATACATCTCACAAGAGAACAATTAGATTGTTGCTCACCATGCGGTTTTCCTAAGAGGAATACCGATATGCAGTGGTAAGTGGGAGGATAGTAAAACTCGATGAAAATCGGAGTAATACTATTCAAGGCACCGAATCCTAATGGAACACAAATAGTTCATCAAGGATGAAACTAAACCATTAATCTTCGAATAGAAAAAAACCGCGTAGTCGGAGAGAGTCAGAAGACAACTTGGGGTATGGGTTTCTGATCTCACCTCATAAAGATGATAATCTTATCGAGGAATACCAACTGACTACGTATGAGGAAGTGATACAAGGTATCGACTCCCAATTATGACAAAGTGTCATGAATCCGAAATGTATTCCATTTATATCAACAAGTTTGGATACTAGTTGATGTACCGCAAGGCATTGTGCCTATTGGTACTGTATAAGTCTTCAAGGAAGACATACATTGATGGCAACATACCAACATATAAAGCTAGGCTTTTAGCGGAAAGGAATCGTTATCATCATTGTGTTGATTACGATTCAACCTTTTACCTGTTGCCACGGTAAATCCATTGGGTAATGCTTGCTAATGCTGCATGTTTCATTTATGAAATATGGCAGCATAACGGGAAAATCATTTTCCTGAAAAGGAAACCTTTTGGAGGATGTTTACAACATCTTGTCGGTTTTGTCGTGCCAAAACTAGCAAACAAGGTTTGCAGGTTATTCGATCTATGTTTGGATTGAATCAATTATCGTTTTGATGTAATCATAATAATTTATGATTTAATTCAAAACGAAAAGATTCTTGTGTATATAAGAGGGTTAGTGGGAGCGCACTGACAGTGGCTGTCCTATAAAATAATTATAATACGTCATTTCTTGGAAACGGTATTCCCATATAACAATCGGTGAAAGCTTGGCTTTCATAAAACTCTCCGAGAAATCGTACATTGAAAAATGTACGCGACTTGGTGTCTCATACGCTTTGAGCATATGATTCACAAACGGGCCAATCCAAGTGATAGTCACTGGATTGAAGTTAAGAACATCCATTAGTATCTTAGAGATCTAAGGATGCTGCCTTAATCTTTGGAGAAAGAAAACTTGAAGTGACTGAGATCACTGCTGCAAGTTTATCAACCGATAAAATGACAAGAAGTCGTAAACTACTATACAGTTTAAATTACGGTACAGTGAGCTGGAAATCTTCCATGCAAGATACTGTCACCGAATAAACAACTAATACGGGTTATTGCTGCAGCTGAGGCAGCAATAAAAGCCTTCTGGGGTCGATAATAATCTAATTAGATCAGATATAGTTCTTTTAGAAGCTGTGCTAGGCTACAACACATGGTAAAGAATTAATGGTCTCATCAATGATCCAGATAAATACTTTGATATTCATCTGATTCATTCGGATCATAAATCGTGGCGATGTGATGATCGAATAAATCGCATCAGATGATAATCATGAAAATCCGCTCACGAAACCCTTTTCTCAGCAATTTGAACCAACAGTACATAGTTCGGGTGTTAGACACTCGAGTGACTGGCTATAGGCCAAGTGGGAGATTGTTGGACAATTATGACCCATAGCGTCACTATTTGTACAGATCATAGTGTTGTTGTACAAATTAACTATGTGACAAAGGAGATTGCACTCTTATCATTTGTGATTAGATCACCTAGATGTATAAATGATAGGAGGTCCATATGATTTGTTCATGGACTGAGAATGATATGAGACAGTATCAGTCCACGAAGGATAAATCATTAAATATCCCTAGTCAGAGTATTATCGAGATTGGACATCGATAAATACATAAAAGACTAGTATTGCACTTGTGCGTGTTGTGAGGGCACAACGACATAGTTCTCGTATATTTGGGTATAGGATACTCATGCAAGTGTAATAGGAGGTTGTGTTTTACCGATGGTACGGGAAACAGCTTCGCTCTAGATAGACCCCTTCGGAATTCCATTGGTAGTATGACTATGTGTCTCTGGAAGTCCGAAATCAGGGTAGGTGTATTTGGTCTTAACCTGAGACTTGCACCGCTAATACTTGCGACAATCAATATACTTTGGTTGAGGTCATCTAGGGCTTTAACCGGTTCTGTGTACGCCAATACTGGGTATATTGAGAATCATAGTGTGTTGGGTGTGATGTTAATACGGAATTGTCACTCCAATCATATGGAGATGATGGTCACGTATGATACGGTACTGGTTCTCTTAATTACTGCAGTCATCGGGATAATATGACTAGGTCATAGTTATCCGATATAGAGACTAGTTACCAGAGATCCGACATGTGCTTCATACGGGGCAGACATGATTCCAGCCATAGGCCTAGCACGTGATCATCCGATACTGGATCGAAATACGTAGTACTATGTATACTGCTCCTGATATAGATCGCTTATTCCTGTAAGCATGTTTCTGGAGAATTGGGTAGGCATGACGCTTTGCTAGAAGCCAACCTTGTCTTGTGAATCGGTACAAACGTAGTACGTGGTACTTACGTGTTTGGATAGTCCGACGACCAAATTTACTGCCAACATAACCAGAGATCTCATGGGTCACTTCCTGAAGATTCACTGATGACGTATGACTCGCACTTTAATAAATATGGGATTAATTTAATGAGAGAGAAAATTAATCCGGGATTAATTGCGGAGATATTTTATCTGGGATAAAATATCAATTTAAAGAGAGAGAACGATTAATTTGGAATTAATCGATAAAATAATATATTTGATATATTATACGAAATTGGATTTCGACGCGGAATTAAAATTAGATTTTAATCAGGCAAACGAATTAATTTAGAATTAATTCGTTAGCGATGTGAATAGTGATTTGCTAGGCGTAATCGTTTAATTACGACGCAGCGGAAAATTCGTTAATTTGGAATTAGCTAACCCGAGCCCGGGATTGTTTGCGAGCGCATTCGCATTTCGAATTTGAGTGCGGCACGCAAGTCAAATCAAGCGTCGAATCATTAGTCACATCAAGCGTCAAATCACATGTCACTTTGAGTGATGTGACATTTGATTGATTGATGTGAGTTGATGTGAGGTAATTTGAAAGCATTAAATGCTTGCTTTTGGAAATTGAAAAAAAAGGGTAAATGTTAATTAATTTTGGAAATTAATAAAACCAATTACATTTTTTCTTTTCCCCTCTCTCTCTCCTGGTTCACGGTTTTCACCCCTTTTTGGAGCCGAAACCTTCTTCTCTCTCACGCATCTTCTTCCTTATGTTTTTCCTATAAAACCGAGAGTGATGGAGAAGAAAAGACTTGATTTTGTTGCAAGATCTAAGTGCTAGCACACTCTAGGAGGCATACCAAGGTGATAGGGTAGTGTATGCGTGAGCATGGAAGTTCAACACAAGATTGGAGCTTGCTTGGCGTACCTCACATGGCCGAATACAAGATGGAGGAAAGCCACCCACACCGTAACAGTCCACCCTTTGAGCAGCCACTGCCGAGCTTGGAGAGGACAGTTCGTTTTTGGTCATCACCGCATCTCAACCGATCTTTGTGAGTTTTCCGCACCTCCTTTGATTGTATTTACACTTGTTTCATGCTTGATAAATGATCTTCGGAAGCTTTGAGTAGACCAACACCATTCCCGAACCGTTACTTCATGAGAGGTTGTCCATTCCCGAACCGTTACATTATGAGAGGTGGTCCATTCCCGAACCGTTACTTTATGAGAGGTGATCCATTCCCAAACCGTTACTTTATGAGAGATGATTCGATCTCTGGGATTCATTCCCAATCTGAGTTGAAAATGTGGGCCTCGACCCGGGGATTCATTTCCAAACTGAGTTGATAATGTGGGCCTCGACCTTGTGATTCATTCCCAAAATTGTTGATAATCCCAAAACTGCTAATAATATGGGCCTCGACCCTGGGATTCATTCTCAAAACTGCTGATAGTGTGGGCATCGACCCTTGGATTCATTCCTAAAGCTACTGATAATGTGGGCCTCGACCTTAGGATTCATTCCCAAAACTGCTGATAACGTGGGTTTCGACCCTGAGATTCTTTCCCAAAACAGCAGATAATGTGAGCCTCGACCCTGGGATTCATTCCCGAAATTGCTGATAGTGTTGTCCTCGACCATAGGATTCATTCCCAAAACTGCTGATAATGTGGGTGGTGAGGCACTTCGCCCCCTCATTGTCATCATTCCCGAGGTTATTCTCCATTACCAGAATCCTTTGTTATTTTTTTTCTTCAAAGTCCGCGAAGACAAAACAAAAAATCGTATGTATATGAGGTGTATGCCTGTATGCATAGATGCATTTCCTATTCCGATGGGTTAGGCATTCCTCGTGCTCTTTGGTTCCATTCGCCTATAAATGTCTTCGGTCACCATGGGCCTGCTTACAGTTTCCTTCTCCCAATTATCCTCTGGTGATTGCTCAGTTCATTTTGGTCCCATGACTTGAGATCCCATCATGTCCCTAATTCGCGGGATGGTAGACTGGTCACCCCCAGACCGGACTCATCTTTCTGCTCTTCGCTACCTATACTGGGTCAAGGTAAATTATGCCTTCTTGAAAGCGGCCTCATCTGTAGGACACAGAAATCGGCGATGCTGTTCCAGGCTCGCGGTCTAGTTACGAGTACGGAATAGCCCACGGGGGAACTAAATCGGAGAAATAAAATGTAGTCGCAACCCAATGTGAACTGGGAAAATGATTTAAGGCCGCACTCACCCCTCGCAAGGGAAGACCTCAAACTGTTGGGTTCGGAATGGTCCTTTACTTATGCCAATTGTAATGAAAGGATTTATGTTATAATATAACCGAGTCTACACAAGAACAACCTACATCTAAGTTTGCATGCATAAAAGTAAGTCGTCATAACGGCAAACACACCATAATCTCATGAACATATTGAATTATCAAACGCGAAAATAAATAACAACCTAAACATAAACATAAATCAAATTCGTAATGTGAATGAAATAACTAAATCATGCTAGGAAATATTCAACTAATCATGCATAAAAAAATAAAATACTAAACAACCTAATCATGCATAAATGTAACATAATATTTCTAATAAACAAAAAATAAATAGAAGATCGGATGACATGAAATATGTGCGTCTCTCAAGCGGTACATGGCATTGTATCCCGAGTGCAGACCGCACTACCGTCCGTTCGGATTCGGCTACGAAATTTACGTCCGAATTTCAATCCGATATACCACAAGAGATAACACATATTTCATTCATCCCATGACCACAAATTACATGAAACTATAATACGCATGCGAAGAAATAATAATAACTAACGGAAAGAAAGTGCGAGAATAAATAAAAAGTAGCCCTCAAGTCTAACCTCTTAAGTCGTCTCTTGGAAGTGCGTTACACGGTTGTCGGAAGGGTTGATGCTCCGTAACTTTTCCGATTTAGTGGTTCATTGTTTTCCTTCATTGCCTCGCTATTTTGGGCTGTTGTTTCCTCTTTTTGCTGTAGTTTTTCAGGTCACTATTTTTACAGTATTTGAGCTGTGTTTCAAGGTTGTATTGACGGTGAAGAATGGTTAATTTTCTGGACTTTTTTCGGTAATTGCAGGGCTGATTTTTAGTGAGTGTATTACTCTCGGCTAAGGGCAATTTGCTTACTGTTTTGTTGTCGATTTAGGGTCTAATTTCTGGCAGTGAAGGGATCGGTTCACATGGCATTTCTCTTGTGCTGTGTGTCGGTGGGGGCTGCCTTTTGTTCGTTAGTGCGTGAGTTGGTTTGTCGGTGTGCGTGTGAAGGGTGCGTGAGTGGCGTGAGTGTGTCAAGGCTTTAGGGTTTACTTTGGTCGGTTGGTGCATTAACAGTGTTTGTCGGTGAGGGTTGTTGAATGAGCCATTAAGGGTAGTTGTTTTTGTGTTTGGTTGCTTTTGTGTTTATGGCTGTTGCTTGCCGAGAGTTTGTGAGGTGTGTTCTCCGTTTATGGTGTGTTGGCTGCGTTGAAGAATGGACGTAGTAGTTAGGGTTTTATTGTTTGGCTTCCATGAGAGAGAGACGAGTCTGCATGCGTAAGGAAGAGAGAGAGGAGTGTCAAGAAGAAGGGGCGTGAAGATTTCACTGGTTTTGGTTTAAGTCGTGAGGTGTGGCTGCCGAATGAATTAGGGTTTTTTGGTGATTGACCTGTGAATCCGTGTGTGGCCTGTGTAGGGAAGATGATGGAGAGTCAGAGCTGCTATTAGGGTTTGTCACGAGAGGGAAATCAGTAGGGTTTGTTTCGAGTAAGTGAGTGAGACGAGAGGAGTGTTCATTTTAGAGAGATGAAGTTGTGCAGGTTTATATTTGTCGAGTGGTTTTGTGAGTGAATGCCTGGGGTGTCAAGGGTTGGTTTATGCTTCTTTTTATAGGCAAGGGTTGGAGTTTACCTTATGTTAATAGGGAAAGAATATTGTGTAATTATGGGTGGATATTTTAATTAGCGTGCTATAAGGAAAAAAATCTATTTAATTATGGATGTGATTTGGTTTGATTTGATTTGATTTCTTTTAATTAGGAATATATCTATTTGATTGATTTGATTTGATTTCTTTAATTTGGGAAGGAGATTTGTCTTGATTTTAGCATGTGTTTAATTTGTGATTTTCTTATTTTGGAAGGAGGTGGGCGTGGGGTTAGAGGCTTTGGACGTGTATTTTGTTTGTTCTGGTGGGCTTGGTGTATGGTTTGGTGATGTATGGGCTTGGTGTGTGACTTGCGGGGGTTTTGGGCTACGGAAAAGTCTAAAACATTGGCTTAACGAGCAAACTTGAAGCTAAGTAAATGAATTAAATCCAACAAGGTGCCAATTTCTGACTCTTTTCTTCCGACGTCCGTTCCCGCGAATTCCACAACTTAAAGAGGTAGTGTCTCAATGTGAGACTCATCATCGGTACCTATATGTAAAAATGCAGTGCCTACAGTCGCCCTCGCTTGATTGGACTTGTGCAGTGTGTGACAATTACAGTCCTATCAAAGTTATGCAATGCATTTTTACTTATCTGGCTGGCTAGTTTCTTCTTGACTTGCATGTTGCTTTGAGTTGAGTTGATCTGGTTGTGCCATACCCGGCATGCTAAACCCCATACCTGAGGTGTTACGGTTGTGTCTCTATACCTGGAGTGCCATACCCGGCGTGCTAAACCTCATACCCGAGGCGTCGTGATTGTGTCTCCATAAATGGAATGTCATACCCGGTGTGCTAAACCCTATACCCGAGGTGTCGCGGTTGTGTCTCCATACCCGGAGTGCCATACTCGGCGTTCTAAACCCTATACCTGAGGTGTCGCGGTTGTGTCTCCAAACCCGGAGTGCCATACCCGGCGTGATAAACCCCATACCCGAGGTGTCATGGTTGTGTCTCCATACCCGGAGTGTCATACCCGGCGTGCTAAACCCCATACCCGAGGTATCGCGGTTGTGTCTTTGTACCGAAGTGCCATACCCGGCGTGCTAAACCCCATACCCGAGGCATCACGGTTGTGTCTCCATACTCGGAGTGCCATACCCAGAGTGCTAAACCCCATACCCGAGGCGTCACGGCTGTGTCTCCATACTCGGAGTGCCATACCCGGCGTGCTAAACCCCATACCAGAGGTGTCGCGGTTGTGTCTCCATAACTAGAGTGCCATACCCGGGGTGCTAAACCCCATACCCGAGGTGTCGCGGTTGTGTCTCCATACCCGGAGTGCCATACCCGGCGTGCTCAACCCCATACCTGAGGTGTTACGGTTGTGTCTCCATACCCGGAGTGCCATACTCGGCGTGCTAAACCCCATAACCGAGGGCGTCGCGGTTGTGTCTCCCCATACCCGAGGTGCCGTGGTTGTGTCTCCATTCCCGTAGTGCCATACCCGGCATTCTGATGATGTGTGGGCCTCAACCGTGGGACTCATCCCCAAAATGGATACTGATGGGGGCCTCGACCCTGGGACTCATCCCCAAAACTGATACTGATGATGCGTGCCTCAACCCTGGGACTCATCCTAAAACTGATACTGATGATGCAGGCTCAACCATGGGATTCATCCCAAAACTGATACTGATATGGGCCTCGACCCTATGACTCATCCCCAAAACTGATACTGATGATGCGGGTCTCAACCCTAGGACTCATCCCCAAAACTGATACTGATGATGTGGGCCTCAACCTTGGGACTCATCCCCAAAACTACTACTGATGTGGGCCTCAACCCGGGGACTCATCCCCAAAACTGATACTGATGGTGGTTCATCCTGAACCGCGCTGTATGAGAAAAGGGTGGGCTGGTCGCCCCAGACTTGATCCATCTTTCTGTTCTTTTGATGCTTTCATAAATACTACTTCTCACGAGATAATCCCGATAGCTAAACATATTTTCATCCTCAAAGGATGCTTCGTGTCGAAACCAGAGAATCTTCAAAGTACTTGATACTCTCAAATCCGACCGTCTGAGCGAGTGATCAGAACTAGACTCTCAGTGTATGTGTGCCAAGGTTCTTTCGCAGCTTAGTCCTTAAGTAAGCCAATTCGATGATCTTGTCTCGGAGAATTGGATCAGTGGGTCTAACCAACCTAGATGTCTTGATCATACTCTGTGATTACTTCCTCATACTGAACATGATATGGTCTTCTTCTTCTTCTTTTCTTTCGTCTCTTTCTTTTATTTCTTTTCATTTTGAACTTCTTTTTTGTCCTTTTCTTTTTCATTTCTTTCTTTCGAAACACCTACCATTTAAGGTAGCATTTCTCCTCATGGTGGTCCTAATACTCGCCCATGGGTAGCTTCACGCTTATCGGTTATAGGTGGCCTATTTTTTTCATTTCTTTTTAGAGACTTTTTCTTTTTTTCCAATCATATCACATATCGTAACATAAGTAAACCAGGATGGACATCTAAACAAACGATCATTCACTGATCCATCATCTCTGCCACTAGTCATCTCACCGACTACTCAGGCTTCTACTGCAAAGATCCCGTAATCAAGTGCTCGTGAGTCTAGCCGAGATCAACCACTCAGAATACCAGATGAGAGTACATCTTGCATTTATCGTTTCTAAGGTTTCTTCCTACAGCAAACAGTGTCATCACCGGACATATGCCTAACCATCAGAGACTTCTCCCTTTTTTTTCTCACTCACTCACTCCACGGAATTCTTCATTTCAACCGCTGATAATGTGGGCTTCGCCCCCTGGGATTCATTCCTGAAACTGATACTGATATGGGCCTCAACCCTGAGATTCCTTCCTGAACTGACACTGCTATGGGCCTCAACCCTGGGACTCATCCCCGAAACTAATACTGATGTGGCCCTCAACCCTGGGACTCATCCCCGAAACTAACAATCATATGTTGAAGCTTCTGGTTGGCTTCCATTTGCCGCTTTCTTCTTTTCTTCTTTGAAACCTGTGAATACAAAACAAAACACAACAAAACAAAAAGAATGCAAAAACGTTACGTGTATGCATGCATTCATGGATGAATTTCCTATTATGTTGGGTTAGGTCTTCCGCCAGTCCCCCTGGTTATCGTTGTTGGTTTCTAATTAGGTCCCAAGAATCATCAAACAAGCATGAAAAACGCATGAATACATAAAGGACAATGGCGGAAACATACTCACATTGATTGGATCTTGCGACTCGATAAATAACACTTCTTGGTGAAGCTCGGCAGTGGCTTCCTTATAGTGATGGACTGCTCGGTTTTGGTCCTTGTGGTTCCTCCAAGATTCGCCCATGGGAGACTCCATTGAAGCTCCAAGCTCCAAGCCTTCAAGCTCACGAAATCGGTTCCCTATCACCTTAGGAAGACTCAAGGGTGTGCTAGCATTTGATTTTGCAACAAAATCGATTCTTCCTTCTCTTTGTTTTTCAGCCAAAACCAGAAAATGAAAGAGAAGAAGATGACTCCAAGCCAAAAATGAAGAGGAGGGAAAATGGGTTTACTGGAAACCGTGTGGGAGATCGAAAGAGAAGAAGAAAAGAAAATGTTTTATATATGTATTTATTTTATTTTCCAAAAACAAAAAAAAAATACAAAAAGCATTTTCATTTATCAAAAAGTCAAAAAGCAAAAAACAATTAATGCTTTTCAACTACCACATCAATCACTCAATCAATCAATCAAATTGTCACATCACTCAAAGTGACATGTGATTTGACGCTTGATATGACTTGCAATTTGACGCTCGATTTGACTTGCGTGCCGCACTCGAATTCTAAATACGAATGCGCTCGTAAATAATCCTGGGTGCGGGTTCGCTAATTCCAAATTAACGAATTTTCCATTGCGTCGTAATTAAATGATTACGCCTATCGAAATCATTATTCACGTCATTAACAAATTAATTCTAAATTAACTCGTTCGCCCGAATTAAAATCTAATTTTAATTTCGCGTCGAAATCCAATTTCATATAATATATCAAATATATTATTTTATTGATTAATTCTAAATTAATCGTTCTCTCTCTTTAATTAATATTTTATCCCAGATAAAATATCTCCGTAATTAATCCCAGATTAATTCTCTCTCTCATCTTATTAATCCCAGATTAATTAAAGTGTGAGTCATACATCATCGGTGAATCTTCGGGAAGTGACCCATGAGATCCCCGGATATATTGGCAGTAAATACGGTCGTCGGACTATCCGAACACATAAGTACCTAGTACTACGTTTGTACCAATTTACAAGACAATGTTGACTTCTAGCAAAGCGCCATGCCTACCCAATTCTCCAGAAATATGCTTACAGGAATAAGCGATCTATATCAGGCGTAGTATACGTAGTATTGCGTATTTCGATCCAGTATCGGATGATCACGTGCTAGGCTTGGGGCTGGAATTGTGTCTGCCCCGTACGAAGAACATATCGGATGTCTGGCAACTAGTCTCTATAATCGGATAAACATGACCTAGTCATAATATCCCGATAGCTCGAGCATATAAGAGAACGAGTTCGTATCCTACGTGACCATCATCTCCATATGACTGGAGTGACACTTCCCTCTTGACATCACACCCAACACACTACGATTCTCAATATACCCAGTATTGGCGTACACAGAACCTGTTAAAGCCCTGGACGACCTCAACCAAAGTACATTGATTGTCGCAAGTATTAGCGGTGCAAGTCTCATGTTAAGACCAAATACACCTACCCTGATTTCGGACTTCCATAGACACATAGTCATACTACCAATGGAATTCCGAATGGGTCTATTCATAGCGAAGATGTTTCCCGTACCATCGGTAAAATACAACCTCCTATTACACTTGCATGAGTATCATATACCCAAATGTATGAAAACTATGCGGTTGTGCCCTCACAACATGCACAAGTGTATTACTAGTCTTTTACATATTTATCGATGACCAATCTTGATAATACTCTGACTAGGGATATTTAATTATTTGTCCTTCGTGGACTGATACTGTCTCATATAATTCTCAGTCCAGGAACAAATCATAGGGACCTCTCATCATTTATATATCTAGGTGATCTAATCACAAATGATAAGAGTGCAATCTCATTTGTCACATAGTTAATTTGTACAACAACACTATGTTCTGTACAAATA
This sequence comes from Zanthoxylum bungeanum, assembly GCA_019454045.1. NCBI lineage: Eukaryota > Viridiplantae > Streptophyta > Magnoliopsida > Sapindales > Rutaceae > Zanthoxylum > Zanthoxylum bungeanum. Next base: position 120,118 of record SKCR01029736.1, read on the forward strand.
GTGGCGCTATGGGTCATAATTGTCCAATAATGTCCCACTTGGCATATAGCCAGTCACTCGAGTGTCTAACACCCGAACTAGGTACGGTTGGCTCAAACTGCTGAGAAAAGCTTTCGTCAGCGGATTTGCATGAATATCATCTAATGCGATTTATTCGATCATCACATTACCATGAGGTATGATCCGAATGAATCAGATGAACAGTCGAAGTACTTATCTGGATCGTTGATGAGACCATTAATTCTTTAGCATGTGCTGACGCCTAGCTCAGCTGCTAACAGAACTATATCTAATCTAATTAGATATTATCGACCCTAGAAGACTTCTATTGCTGCCTCAGCTGCAGCAATAACCCGCTTTTATTATTTATTCGGTAACAGTTTCTTGCTTGGAAGATTTCCAGCTCACTGTACCGTTATGCATACTTTTATAGTACCGGTGTTACGACTTACAGTCGTTATCATGAAAGCAAAGCTTTCACCGATTATTATATGGGAATATCATTTCCAAGAAATAATATATCATTATTACTCAGGACATTCACTGTTAGTGCGCTCCCACTAACCTCCTTATATAAACAAGAATTATTTTTCGTTTTGAATTAAATCATACACTATTATGATTACATCAAAACGATAATTCCAATAACCTATGCTTGCTACAATCCATCTATGGATCGAATAACCTGCAAACCTAGTTTGCTTGTTATGGTTAGACAAAACCGTCAAGATGTTGTAAACATCCTCCGAAAGGTTTCCGTTAAGGAAAACGGTTTTGGCATTAAGCTGCCATATTTCATGAATGAAACATGCATCATTAGCAAGCATTATCCAAACGGATTTACCATGGCAACAGGTAAAAGGTTTCGTCATAATCAACACAATGTTGATAATTCTACCTTTTCGCTACAAGCCTAGCTTAGTACGTTGGTATGTTGCCATCCATGTATGTCTTCCTTGAAGACTTATAAAGTACCAATAGGCACAATGCCTTGCGGTACATCAACTAGCATCCAAACTTGGTTGATATACATGGAATCCATTTTGGATTCATGACACTATGTCATAATTGGGAGTTGATACCTTGTATCACTTCCTAATACGTAGTCAGTTGGTATACCTCAAAAGATAAACATCTTTATGAGGTGAGATCAGAAACCAATACCCCAGGTTGTTTTTTGATTCTCTCCGACTACGCGGTTATTGTGTATTCGAAGATTCATGGTAATATTTTCATCCTTGATGAACTATTTGTGTTCCATTAAGGATTCGGTGCCTAGAATAGTATCACTCCGATTTTTCATGGAGTTTTACTATCCTCCCACTTACCACTGCATATCAGTATTTCTCTTAGGAAAACCGCATAATGAGCAACAATCTAATTGTTCTCTTGTAAGATGTATAAGTACAATACTTATGGTATCCTTAGGATATCCTACAATTGGCACTTATCCTATTTGGGTTCTTGTTTGGTATCATCCAAACGTATGCCTGGCATACCCAAATATAACAGGAATGTGAAACCCGATTTCTTTCCCGTTCATATCTAATATGAATTCTATCTGACAGATTATTATGAAACTTTATTCAAAATAAGTTCTGCACTGTTTAGCGTATCCTTTGAAGGAAATGATACCTCAGAGCGACTCATGATTAACCTTATCATGTCTAACAAAATTCGGTTAATACTGTCGGACACACCGTCAAATTGACGTGTCCCGGGAGGAGTCCTATCTGAAAGAATACTATACTCTTTCAAGTATATTAGAAACTTTATTGCTTAAGTATTTTCCATTACGGTCTTATCGTGACGGTTTAATACTTTAGCCGATCTGTTTGTCTATTTCGTGTCGAAACTTTGAAAGTTTCTGATTTGTGTTTCAAAAGAAACACACAACCATACGCGATGCCACATCCGTAAAGGTCACGAAATATTCATATCCATATCTAGCCTAGCTAGACATGGGCCCACTTGCTTCACTATGAACTAGGGCTAACAGATCGGTGGTACTTGCACTTTTACCAAGTAAATAGTGTTTTAGGCACTTTGCCCAATAAACTAGATTCCTAGACTTTATTTGAATGGAATCAAATCAGTCCTAGTACCCACTCTTCGAAAGTGTGGATATACGATTCTTGTTTAATAGTGTCCCTGAAAACTATGCCACAATTAGTTTCTTCTGATCAAATCAGTTTGAGCTATTTGTTTGTCATGTTATATATTTGAGATTTTATTTATATTCAAAATAAAAATGATGTTATTCACATCTAATGTGTACATCTTAATATCATCTTTATATAATAAAACACTTTAGTGTTCTAGAATATAAAGGTACACCCGCAGCGGGTTATGCGCGATATAGAGATAATGTTTCTAGTCAAATTAGTTACATTATAACAGTTTCCTAATTTAAGTACTTACCCAAAGGGTAGTTCCTAAACTTAGGTATCTACGGTTAAAACAGCGACTTTCGTCCCGTTTTCAATTCGCAGATAAATCTCTATTGAAGTCAGTATCCTGTTCAAAATAGATTTTGAACATCAATACATATATTTTATGTACCACACTAAGTATTTAAAATCCAATTTCAATACTAGTTGTGAATATAATTATGACAATCATATTTCAAGTTAGAGCCTTGCTCGTCTTCAATTCCTTCTTTGGATATGTCTTTTATCTTCCCAGAAGATTATAATGATTTTGCCTTTGCCCTTTTCAACATTCTAGAAGCCTTTGGCCAAACCTCGGGTTTCTAGAATATCGAAGTAAAGTGCGCCTTGTGCAACTTGCCTTATTGCAAACTTTGACTTTATCTCCTTGAGATTAGTCATTAATTCTCTAAGATCTAATCCTTTAAGGATCTAATCCTTAGTTCTGATTCAGAAATTAAGGAGTCTACCGCGACAAGCTTAATGGATTAAGCGCTAAAGTTATCATCACATGAATATTCCAAATATCATGCTCTACTGTTTGCTTAACTCCGGGCTTAGGCCTAATACGTTATTTTATCAAATAAAGTAACTTATTATTTTCCAGGACCATCCTGAAACTTTATTCCCAATTTGAAAATTATAGTCGTTTAAATACATTTTCACCAATGATTATGTTTTAAACACTAATATTTCATTTATCTTGATTCTAATAGTCCAACTATTTAATCAACGATTTGTGGTACTATATATTATATTGATTATTATAGTCCAACTATATAATCAAATATAATTTAAATTAATTAACCTCAATTACATTGCTACTATAATCCATTATAAAATCAACTGTAAATTGAAATTAATTAATTCAAATATATTGATTACTAGAATCCAATTATATAATCAATTATAATACAGTCCAACTGCTTTTAAAACAACAATTTAAATATTAGTCCAACTAACATTTAATCTAACGATGAAATAATTTGTGATTGAGCGCATATGGCGAGTAATTGAACGAATATTGCAAATTCAATTATTGTCTCCCACTATTTTCGGCGAGCCTCTAACCCTATGTCGAGTACTCGGGAAATCGTGTTTCCTAGTGGGCTAGGATCCCATTAAATATCACACAATCTTGACTCTGGCCAACAAATTGTATGATAATTAACTAGGTAGATCTCTAAGATCAATTGGATCCAATCCAATTCCTAGATCCGATAGGGGGACATCCAAGTCCGAAACATATATCTTATATATGCCAATACATCCAATGTATTACCTAACATTTTTCCTCTGAATAAAACTAAGCCTTGGCTTTGGCACAACAAACTTAGTGATCCCAGTCAAGCGCGACCCATTGACCATGGAAAGCTTCGTAATCAATGTCGATGGACAAGAAGTGGTCTTGACTTTGGCCAACAAACCACAACTTGGACAAGACACTGACATGGAACAAAGCCTTCGTGATTCAAACACATCCTTGACAGACAAAGGCCTTGACTTTGGCCAACAAACCAATGCCGTCTCGGATCTTGAGTGAGAATCACTCAATGGAAGGATAAATGCTTAATATTAAACGAGGGTTTTTTGTGAGCAAATTGGCAACCAATTTATTATCTTTGTTAAGGTCTGATCATCATACAGCCTTAAGCATGCATTCTAAACACATAATAAAACGCGTATAATAAAATAATAATGATATGCGGATGGATACTTTACATTGATCCTAGATCAAATCTCTCATTTTCTCTCTCCTGCTAGCACAAGATTATTTCTACCGTTACACTACACTTCTAAAGAAACCTCATTTACATTGAGGGGAATAGGTGAGAAAAGAATACAAAGAGTAGAGGTGATAAGGCTGGACACGCAGGTCCAATTAATAAATCAAATTTATTACAATTTCCAAAATTGTCCCACCCGACTAATATACATCCGATATACATTATTCATGCATCGTAACCATGTATTCATACAAGCCATGTTATCAATCAATCTAATCCAATTAATTAATCTAATAATTAGTGATCATCCAATGTTCAAACAACGATTTGATTTTGTGCGAGTCAAACTCGTTTTGTGAATAAGTACTCAAAGTATGAATTCTTGAATTAAATTAAACTACAAAATTAAATCCAATTCAATTTGTATTTAATACTAATTCACTATTTAATTCCAAATTAAATATTACACTTTATTAATAAACCTTTACGACTTAAATTCCAAATTTAATCGTTACGGGTCTTTAAACCCGATTAATATCAAATATTTATTTAATTAAAGTCCAATGGGCTTTTAATTAATTTCTTTAAGGCGTGGATTTTTGGTCAACTCGGGTCAAACTAAATAACCAAAATCCAATCCGGGATTTACCCCATAAGCCCAGAAATCAATTTTGGCCCATTAGGCCCAATTAAATAATTAAGGTCCATTAAGTCATAATTTGACTTTATGGATGCGGTTTTGGGCCCAATTGGATCCAACCAAATTTGGCCTAACCCTAACTTGGAACAACCAAGCCCAAAAGCCCAATTACAACCTTTAAGGCCCAATTTCCAAAATAAGCCCAATTAATTAATTTATAAAATTCCAAATTCCATAATTAATTAACCTAAGTGTAATACACAATTAACCACCCAATTAACATTTCAAAACATCAATTAGCCTAATTAATCATGCACTTTACCATCATATAGTGTCCAATACAATTCAATCAAAATCAAACCCATTTCATGCTTTATACTTCTCGGCAATTAGGGTTTTTTACAATCCGATTCGGTTTCAATCCAATTGAATCCACAATCATCATTTCCCAAATCAATTCAACTCATCCAATGAATTAAAATAAAAAAAACAATGAATTTGAAATACTCAAAGGATTCGGCCAAGCCATAAGAATTTGGGGAAATTTTGTCCAATTCAAAATTCAATCAAATTAAACCTCAAATCAACTTTACCCAATTGTTTTAAGTCGTCCAATGATCAAAAAATAGAAAATTACCAAGAGATTAGGGTTTTATAATTTTCGGCCAACTCCAAATATTGGGGAAAACTTGATTCAATCAAATTTCATGAAATTGATCATGCCAACTTCAATTAATCAACATACAAGCATACTTAATCAATCAATTTAACCAAATCATGCTTCAATTGATTTTACACAATTTCAAACCCTAAAATTTTTCATGCTTGATAAAAGCTCAAGATACCATTGTTGGTTTCTAATTTGGTCCCAAGAATCATCAAACAAGCATGAAAAACGCATGAATACACAAAGGAGAATAGCGGAAACATACTCACATTGATTGGATCTTGCGACGCGATGAACAACACTTCTTGGTGAAGCTCGGCAGTGGCTTCCTTGCAGTGATGGACTGCTCGGTTTTGGTCCTTGTGGTTCCTCCAAGATTCGGCCATGAGAGACTCCATTGAAGCTCCAAGCTCACGAAATCGGTTCCCTATCACCTCAGGAAGACTCAAGGGTGTGCTAGCACTTGATTTTGCAACAAAATCGATTCTTGCTTCTCTTTGTTTTTCGTCCAAAACCAGAAAATGAAAGAGGAAGAAGATGGCTCGAAGCTGAAAATGAAGAGGAGGGAAAATGGGTTTACTGGAAACCGTGTGGGAGGTCAGACGAGAGAGAAAAAGGAAAGAAAATATTTTATATATGTATTTATTTTATTTTCCAAAACAAAAAAAAAAAATACAAAAAGCATTTTCAGTTATCAAAAAGAGAAAAAGAAAAAAACAATAATGCTTTTCAACTACCACATCAATCACTCAATCAATCAATCAAATTGTCACATCACTCAAAGTGACATGTGATTTGACGCTTGATGTGACTTGCAATTTGACGCTCGATTTGACTTGCGTGCCGCACTCGAATTCGAAATGTGAATGCGCACGCAAATAATCCCGGGCGTGGGTTCGCTAATTCCAAAATAACGAATTTTCCATTGCATCGTAATTAAATGATTACGCCTAGCGAAATCACTATTCACGTCGCTAATAAATTAATTCTAAATTAACTCGTTCGCCCGAATTAAATCTAATTTTAATTCCGCGTCGAAATCCAATTCATATAATATATCAAATATTATATTTATCGATTAATTCCAATTAATCGTTTCTCTCTTTAATTATTATTTTATCCCAGATAATATATCTCCGTAATTAATCTCAGATTAATTCTCTCTCTCATCTTACTAATTCCAGATTAATTAAAGTACGAGTCATACATCATCGGTGAATCTTCGGGAAGCGACCCATGAGATCCCCAGATATGTTGGCAGTAAATACGGTCGTCGGACTATCCGAACACGTAAGTACCTAGTACTACATTTGTACCGATTTACAAGACAATGTTGGCTTCTAGCAAAGCGCCATGCCTACCCAATTCTCAAGAAATATGCTTACAGGAATAAGCGATCTATATCAGGCGTAGTATACGTAGGATTGCATATTTCGATCCAGTATCAGATGATTACGTGCTAGGCCTGGGGCTGGAATTGTGTCTGTCCCGTACGAAGCACATATCGAATGTCTGGCAACTAGTCTCTATAATCGGATAAACATGACCTAGTCATAATATCCCGATAGCTCGAGCATATAAGAGAACGAGTTTCGTATCCTACGTGACCATCATCTCCATATGACTGGAGTGACACTTCCGTCTTGACATCACACCCAACACACTACGATTCTCAATATACCCAGTATTGGTGCACACAGAACCTGTTAAAGCCCTAGACGACCTCAACCAAAGTACATTGATTGTCGCAAGTATTAGCGGTGCAAGTCTCAGGTTAAGACCAAATACACCTACCCTGATTTCTGACTTCCATAGACACATAGTCATACTACCAATGGAATTCCGAAGGGGTCTATCCAGAGGGAAGCTGTTTCCCGTACCATCGGTAAAACATTACCTCGTATTACAGTTGCGTTAGTATCCTATACCCAAATATATGAGAACTATGTTGTTGTGCCCTCACAACATGCACAAGTGTAATACTAGGCTTTTACGTATTTATCGATGTCCAATCTCGATAATACTCTGACTAGGGATATTTAATGATTTGTCCTTTGTGGACTGATACTGTCTCATATCATTCTCAGTCCAGGAAAAAATCATAGGGACCTCTAATCAATTATATATCTAGGTGATCTAATCACAAATGATAAGAGTGCAATCTCCTTTGTCACATAGTTAATTTGTACAACAACCACTATGATCTGTACAAATAGTGACTCTATGGGTCATAATTGTCCAATAATCGCTCGGCTTTCTCTTCCTCAGGAAAAATAATGCTTCAATATGTCCACGTTGATCAGCTCGGTGAACTCGTTCCTTTCTAAGTCTGACAATCTCACTGCCCCATTCCCCATCACTTTCTTGACTATGTAGGGTCCTTCCCAGTTGGGTCTGAACATTCATCTCGGGTCCGTCGTCGACGGCTTTGACTGTTTAAGTACCAGATCACCCTTTCTGATTTTAGTAGGACGCACATTCTTGTTGAATGCTCGAGCCAACCTCTTTTGGTATAACTGCATATGCTGTAAAGACTTTATTCTCTTCTCATCAAGTAATGCCAATTGTTCAAATCTCTGCGGGGCCCATTCTTGTTCAGGTAACTCTGCTTCTGCTAATACCCGCATAGACTGTATCTCAACTTTCACTGGCGGTACTGCTTCCATTCCATAGACCAAAGAGTAAGCGTGGCTCTCGTTGCTGTTCTTACAGATGTTCTGTACCCCTACAGGGCGTACGGTAGTTTGTCCGCCCAATCTTTGAAGTTTTCTATCATTTTGGCTAATATTCTTTTTATCGTCTTGTTGGCTACGTCGACTGCCCCATTTGCATGCGGGCTATAAGCTGACGACTTGTGATGTCCTATTCCACAATTCTGTAGCATTACCTTCGTTTCTCCTTGAAACTGAACTCCATTGTCTGTTACTACATGATGCGGCATTCCATATCGACATATGATGTTCCGGGCTATGAACTTGGCCATCTGCTTTGCTGTAACATTACGAAATGACTCGGCTTCCCCCATTTCGAATGGTAGTCCACTACCACTACTATGAAATGATGTCCATTCGATGCGTACGATCAAATTTCTCCGATCATATCAATTCCCCATGCGGAAAAAGGCCACGGCTCTGATTGCCTGTGCAATTCTATGTGAGGCAAATGGTTTAAGTTACCGTGTGCTTGGCAATCGTGACAATGCTTTACTAGCTTTGCGCAGTCAGCTTCCATGGTCGACCAGTAAAAACATTGTCTTACTATCTTGCGAGACAAGTTTAATCCATTCATGTGCGATCCACATACTCCGGCATGTATTTCTTCCATTAGCTTTTAAGCCTCTTCTTTTTTTAAACACTTCAACTGAATGCCATTCGCTTGCCTCTTGTATAGTTCTCCCTTCAAACTCACATATTGAGAAGCCAACTTATGAATGGCTATCATGTTCTTTCTGCTTGCTTCTTCTGAAAGTTCCCCACGTTATAAGTATCGCTGAATATCATAGTACCACGGTTTCCCATCGTCGATCTCTACTTCCAAGACCTTTTCTATCTCGTAGATAGGTCTACCTACTGTGGTCAACACTAGAGGTCTCATCACCAACTTCTCCAGATTTTCCCAAGTCGCGGCTAGTGTAGCTAACGCGTCGGCCATTTGATTTTTTTCTCGCGACAAGTGTTGAAATTTACAATCGGGGAGGGCCTGTGCCAGGCTCCCGAGGTGGAACAAGTAGGGTTTCAACCATTCTTCCTTCAATTCCCATTCTCCTTGCATCTGTCGAACTACCAACATCGAGTCTCCGTAAACTTTGATATTCTTAGCCTTCAAAGTTATCAACGTAGTCAGTCCAAAGGCGCATGCTTTATACTCAGTCATGTCATCATCAAAGACATAGATATCATCACTCAATCTGTTTGGAGGGTCCTCACGCCTCACATTCTCAGAGCCTCCCCCAGCACGGGGCACAACCATATTATCCATAGCGGCGGTCAAAGCTTGTAACTGCTCAGTAACCTTAGTGAGACTAGTCTCCAGCTGATCCATACGAGATCCCTCGTTTACTAATTCGCTCATGTTCGCTAACAGCTTTTTGACGAGTCTTCCTTCTTCCCTAACCAAACGGGTATCTATGGTGTCTCTTAAAATTGCATGTTAGCATGTATGCATGTGATGCATGGAATATATAAGTCGGCCCATTACCATTTTAAAGCATTTAATCATACTATTGCGCGGTACAAAACTGTCCAATTGAAAAGGCCTAACATGTTTAGACTTTTACGATAACATGGCTAAACAACTTCAAATGATGAGGGCCTTAACTCAAATGCCCATAGGCATTTTAGAAGCTTTTTGCCATTATCCATAAGGCACGACTCGTCCCAGTTTAAATGGCCCAACAAGCCCATACCTCATGACAAAAGGTCCAACTAACCAATTACGATGGTCCCAAACGTAACTAAAGGGGTGTTTTCTATCGGTCCTTACAACTATAGGTCACATGTGGGTTTATGAGGGTATAAGACAAAGGCTCCCACTGGTGAAGGATTCCTACAACTAGGGCCTCAACACTCAAGGGTTAGCGAGACCAGGAGCGCACCGTTTTTTATACTTTAAGGTACTGGCCATAACGATTTATGGTGCAGGACTGACTGTCAAATGGAGTTCATATTGAAGATTCCCCAGAGGGAGGGGGAAGCTAACTGACCGGCGTAATCACACACGTATAACGCAAGCGCACGTATCGTTCAAGTAGTATAAAAAGTATCATCGATCCCACGAGGACTTAAAACCTTTTTGTTATTAATTTATGGGGCCAACTGATTACCAGTATCTAACAGGTTGTTTGATTGATTGATTTGAAATGACGATGATTCTAAATTTAAAACAAGTAAATAAAATTGCTTAAAAGTAGGTTGAGAAAAATCCAAATTTATAAAAACTATCCAGGGTTGTGATTAATTCCAATATTATTTAGAAGATGAAGTGGTTATCTTAAAGTTGGGTAATATATTGATTTATTAACCTGGAACACTAATTTATGTAAAAGCCTCTTCCGATGGTCAATTTCAAATACCTAGTATAATCCAATTGAACCATATGTCTATGTCAACCAAATTACCTAGATTCATTAAGATTAAGTTCCAATTATGGCTACCCCCGCCCGACAGGTATATTCCTATCCTGTAAGGAAATCTATTAAAAGGGTTATCTATCCTCAAGGAAGATCGTGGGTTATTGAGTCTAAGGTCTTAAACTTAAAATCCCTATGTCTAGTTCATTTTAAGTTTACCTAATCAATTTTATTAATGGCCAGTTAATAAAAAGCATTAAGATTAAGACTCAATAAATAAATCTTTAAATTACCCAACCTATAATCTAACCCCTTATAAACCGGTTATATTGAAATTCATCACAACCCTAGATACTAACTTAGTTACAATACATAGCTATGGCTAATGAAAACTTAAAAGACATAAAATAAAAATGCTAAAAAGTAACTGCGAGAAAGTAAAAGCGGGAAAGTAAATGAAAATAAACTGCCAAGATAAAAGGAATTACTTTTACTAATTACTAACTTAGATATCTCCCTTAGTATAACATAATCACTTGTGAGATTAAAACCAACCGACCATATAGGCGGTACCCTGATTAAGTCAAGTTAAGTCCGACCAGCCATAAAGGCGGTAAAATTTGTCCATGAACCTGCCATGTAGGCGATAAAGAAATAACCAGCCATAAAGGCGGAACCAAAATTAAATTACCAACCGACCAATCTGGCGGTATCCTTGCTTAGTCAGGTTTAACAGTTTAAATTAAATAGCCCACCGACCAATATAGCGGTATTCCTTTTTAAGTCAAATTTTAGAATAGTGAATATGTTGTGTCTAAGGGAGATTAATCTAAGATAGTAACAGTAAAAGAATTACCTTTCACCTCGGCAGAGGGAAGTTACCTCCTCATGGTTGAAAAATAAAAACTGAAAAGTAAAGAAAGGAAAGTGTTATGCGTAAAGTAAATTACGGAAAGTAAAACTGAAAAGTAAAGAAAAGAAAGTGCGAAAGTGAAAATTAATTACTGAAAACTAAAATAAACAAACTAGATACAATCTTTTTATTTTTTCATTAAGGATTTCAAAGAAGAAAGTATGAATTTTACAAATGAAATGGCTTGGTATTTATAGGCAAAATTTTGCCACCATCAAATCATCATCATCAATTCTCCACCAAATCCATTATTAATTTCTCCACTAATTACTCCACCAAATCCATAATTGCTCCACTAATTTCTTATCTTGTTTGGTGGTGATTTGATAATTTTTATTAATTATTTATTAATTAATATTTTGCTTTGAAAATGATTGATAATGACTTTTAATAATTACACTCCACACACTTCTGGATGGTTCATCAATTTCGGTCATGAAATCATCAGAATTGAAAATATTTTCTCTTTCAAAGTTGTAGATCTTTGAGTCTTCTTTAATCTGGAACTTGAATCAGCTCAATCCGATATCTGAGTAAAATTATGCCCAAAATACGACAGATGCGCAAAACTGGAATTTCCAAAACTGCACTTCGTCAAAAACGCCCTTTCAAATTTCCAATCTCCAAAATTAATATATCAAGTCCAATAATTGCCCTTATTTGATCCACATTTCGTCCTAAATGATTTCATTGAGTCCCGATATTATTTTATCTGCAAAATAAAATAAAACATATCAAAACGTTCATCAAACCCGAGAAACTAAACAAAATATTAAGTAAAAGGGGCGGTAAATATTGATATATTTTCCGCTCATCACACCCCCAAACCTAACATTTTGCTAGTCCTCGAGCAAAACAACAAAATAAAATTAAAATTAAACTAAGCCACTTTCGTAGGGATCACGGTTGCATTTAGCGTATGCAACAAGCCTTTAAACCCCTAGGTGTCCCTAGTGGACGAGTTGTAGTCTCGTGAGGGTTTACACAACGATACCCACAAACGTTTTACAAAAGTAAAAAGTTAGTTAAAACTAATGCACACAAAAGCAAAAAGACAAGAGAAAAGAGAATAAAGAAGTTAATGACTAATCAAGTGAAACTTCTACTCCAAGTTACTAGTTGTTTTGTTTCTTTCTAAACTACCGAATAAGTAAATTCTCCGATTATATTTACCATTCTCCATATACACAGCCAGCAAAATATTAATCAACTCATTTTTGCCCACAACAGTCACAAGTGCAATTGATAAGAGAATATATTTTGTCCTAAGGTTCTATTAGATTTCACACCTTTTTATAGTAATGGAGTAAATTTTTTTTTTTTTTCTGATTTTTTCTTTCTTTTTTCTCTATTTTTTTATTTATATACAATATCTTCTGTCTATGTAGCGAGCTTTGGGTCGGTGGCTCCCAAACCAGTTGGCTTTAGGGCACCAGGTGTTAAGACACCCCTACGGACTTAATTACCCAGACTTAGATATAATATTTTTGCAACATCCTTGATCCATGTAGCGAGCTTTGGGCCAGTGACTCCCAAACCAGTTGGTTTTAGGGCACTGGGTGTTAAGACACCCTTACAGACTTAATAACTCGGATCTCAGACGTTTTTTTTTTTTTTTTTTTTTTTTTTTTTTTTTACTCTCCATCACTTTTTTGAGATGCTTCCTCCAATTAAACTATAGCACTGAATATTACAAAATTTTCAATTTTAGCTCATGTCCGTATGTTACCATGTATGTTGATAATACCTGCCAACTGAGCATATGAAGATCCATTTTAGTCAGATTTATGGAGAATTCACAAATTAAATAATTCAAAAGGAAATAAACAAAAATTAACTTGTTTCGAAATAGGTTTGAGATACGTCTCAGGAGTGGAATTCCTTACTCGGCTATCTCTTACCAATTTCACCTTTTTAGTCAAAATAAAAACACAAAAATGCAAAATATTTTTGTAATTTTTGAAAATTTTTCAATTTTTTTGTATTTTTCGAAAAATTTTGAACTTAAAATAAAAACAACATACAACTAAAAACAAGATATTAATCAGCTAATTCCCTCCCCCAAACCTAAATGAGACATTGTCCCCAATGTCTTAAAATAGTAGAAGAGAGTTTAGACGATAATACCTGGTTAACTGAAATTCTACAGGAAATTAAAGGTTAAGATCCAGATTAACCCGACGTCTCTTACCACGATCGTCCCCAGACCAATTTATCTTTGAAATGATAGGGTCAATTTGTGGTTCATATGCTATGAGTTGGTCATTAGATCCGGAGCGTTCTGGCAGTAAATAGGAGTTCTTTTAAAGGTTTTGATATGAACCCATTTCTCCGTGCATCATCAAGAAACACACAAAGAAAATCATAAAATCCATCAACGTTGTACAGCCCAATTGGTTTCTGGTGTATGTTCAGGTTCGCCCAAGATAGTACAATAAAAATTTCTTCCTCCAATGTACCCAAGCCACCTGGCAAAGCAATAAAAGCATCAGCACGGTTAATCATTTCTACCAGTCGTTCAGACATACCTGGCACGATCAGTTCCTCTCCGTTTGATGTTTCAATAAGATTTGCCTCTGCCAAGGGTTTTGGGATGATTCCCAAAACATGACTGCCTCCTTCCTGTACAGCCTTTGAAACGATCCCCATTAATCCAAGATTGCCTCCGCCATATATTAAGTGCATATTCCTTGCAGCTAAGACTCGACCCAATTCCTGTGCTGCTTCTATGTATTGTGGTTTAGTACCAACACTACTACCGCAAAACACACAAATGTTTTCAACTCGTCTTCTTGAAGTGGCTTCCATTTTTATGTTTTTCTCTTTAACTCTGGATGACTTCAAAGGTGCAATGATGAGTTGAATTTATAATACCTGAAAGGGGTGAGTAAAAATAGCACAAGTATCTTCCAAAGGACGATTAGTAGAACAATAGTAAAATAGATCGTGATAGTCAAAAAGGTCTGGATCCTGTCGGAGAAAATAAAAGAAAACAACAAAACAAATCACAATTATTAGAAAAAGACAAAGAGATATAATATGTACAAGAAAAGTAACGGCTTGATTGACATCTATGCGTCAGGGACAAGCTTCCCATCCAATTTTCTTATAAATTGGCAAACAGGGTCTTTTTGAGTCAGATTCCCAAGACTTAACTGTTGTCTTTCTTTTAGAAATTGTGTATGTAATTTGCGAATGGCTATATGAACATATCCACTGGGATGCGTCTCAAGAGTCGAAGATAGATCATCTAAAGACTCCTTACTCAAGCCATCCCTAATGAATTTAATTTTGTCTTCGCGATTATCAGACACCATTCCTAAAGAACGACAACGAGTATTACAAATCCAGCGTGCACATTTGAAACAAACACCCATTTGCTTTGCTCTACGTTTCTTTGAATAGGTGCTTCTTCCAAATCCAGGCAAATAAGAAGTACAAGAATCAGAATACTCACCTGCTAATCGAATCGTGCTTCGATTACCCAACAAATATCAGTAGGAATACCTTTGATCATCAATAGTCTCATCCGTTCCAAGCGAGCTTTGTAAACTTTCATCAGAGATTTTTGAGGGAGAGAAGGAAATTGCTTGTGAAGATTTACGAGAGCTTCTTCCATCTTAATCTGCAAAAACTAAACACACAAAATTAAATCACACAAAATCACAATATATACACAAATTGCATGGGTTGCCTCCCTGCGAGCGCTAAGTTTAAAGTCGTCAGCTAGACGTGACTTTTCGAACGTTTAGGCTGGATCTGAAAGTGTGACACTTTCTTTTTGTCGCTCCAACGGTTCTCCCCAATAATGCTTAACCCGCTGACTGTTAACTTTGAATGTGTTGTTGGTATTGGGATCCAGTAACTCAACAGCTCCATGTGGTAAAACCTGAGTGATCACAAATGGACCTGACCACCTTGATTTCAACTTTCCAGGGAAAAGTTTCAACCTCGAGTTGTACAACAACACCTGTTGCCTTTGTTCCAACTGTCTGTGCACTATTTTTCGGTCATGCCATCTCTTGGTCTTTTCTTTTTGTACAGTCTGGCATTCTCATAAGCCTGTAGGCGAAATTCCTCCAATTCATTGAGTTGGTGAAGTCTTTTCTCTCCTGCAGCTTGTGGATCAAAATTCAACTTCTTCAGTGCCCAGTACGCCTTGTGTTCAAGCTCAACTGGCAGATGGCATGCTTTCCCAAACACCAATCGATATGGTGACATACCAATGGGTGTCTTGTAAGCTGTACGGTAGGCCCATAATGCATCGTCCAGTTTTGTAGACCAGTCCCTCCTTGTTGATCCAACGGTTCTTTCCAAGATTCTTTTGATTTCTCTGTTTGAATCTTCAACCTGTCCATTTGACTGTGGATGGTAGGCTGTGGCAACCTTGTGAGTAACTCCGTATTTGGATAGAAGTGCATCAAAGTATTTGTTGCAGAAATGAGAGCCACCATCGCTGATGATTGCTCGAGGTGTTCCAAACCGAGTGAAAATGTTCTTTTTCAGGAATTTGATCACCACTTTTGAATCATTGGATGGCAGTGCAATTGCTTCAACCCATTTGGAGACGTAGTCTACAGCAACCAAGATGTACAGGTTTCCGAATGATGGAACAAAGGGTCCCATGAAATCAATACCCCACACATCAAATATCTCAACTTCCAGAATGTTTTGCAATGGTCCTTCGTTTCTTCTCGAAATATTCCCCATTCTCTGGCACCTGTCACATTGAAAAGCAAAAAGATAAGCATCTTTAAAAAGTGTAGGCCAGAACAAACCTGATTGAAGGACTTTTGCTGCAGTTTTGTTTCCGCTGAAGTGTCCGCCATATGGTGATGAATGACAGTGCTGCAAAACACTGTTGACCTCCTCCTGTGGAACACACCGTCTCAATAATTGATCAGCACACCGTTTGAACAGGTACGGCTCATCCCAGATATAGTGCTTGACTTCTTTGAAGAATTTCTTCCGTTGTTGAGTTGTCCATTCCAACGGCCATTTTCCTGACACAATGTAGTTGACATAGTCAGCATACCAAGGGGTATCTTGTTGTTTCATGGCAAACAGCTGTTCATCTGGAAAAGTTTCTTTGATTGACAGTTCTTTGCCAGCTGTTTCTCCATTCTCGATCCTCGATAAGTGATCTGCCACCTGGTTCTCTGTTCCTTTCCTGTCTCGAATCTCCACGTCAAATTCTTGCAGAAGAAGTATCCAACGGATCAATCTGGGTTTGGCATCTTTCTTCGCGATCAGATATTTGATTGCTGAATGATCTGTGTAGACTACCACCTTGGGACCCAACAGATAAGAACGGAATTTGTCAAAAGCGAACACAACTGCAAGCAACTCCTTTTCAGTGGTTGTGTAGTTGAGTTGAGCTTCATTCAGAGTTCTGCTGGAGTAGTAAATGGTGTGGAAAATCTTTGCTTTGCGTTGTCCCAAAACTGCACCTACAGCAAAATCACTAGCATCACACATTACTTCAAATGGAAGGGTCCAGTCTGGTGTTACAATGATGGGGGCAGAAACCAGCTTCTGTTTCAAGATCTCGAAGGCTTCCTGGCATTCTTTGGTGAAGTTGAAAGGCACATCCTTTTCCAGAAGGTTGCAAAGAGGTTTTGCAATTTTGGAAAAGTCTTTGATAAATCTCCTGTAAAAACCTGCATGTCCAAGAAAACTCCGAATGCCTTTGACAGATGTTGGAGGAGGTAGTTTTTCAATTGTCTCGATCTTTGCTTTGTCTACCTCGATTCCCTTTTGTGAGATCCGGTGTCCAAGAACAATGCCTTCCTGTACCATAAAGTGGCATTTCTCCCAGTTGAGTACCAAGTTCGTGTCTTCACACCTTTGTAATACATGTTCAAGATTTTGCAAACAATGATCAAATGAATCTCCAAATACAGAAAAGTCATCCATGAAAACCTCCATACTCTGCTCCAACATATCTGAGAAGATGGCCATCATGCAACGCTGAAATGTGGCAGGGGCATTACATAGTCCAAATGGCATCCTGCGGAAAGCAAAAGTACCATAAGGACATGTAAATGTGGTTTTCTCCTGATCCTCTGGTGCAATGGAAATCTGATTGTATCCTGAATATCCATCCAAAAAGCAATAGAACTCATGTCCCGCCAATCTGTCTAACATCTGGTCAATGAATGGCAGCGGAAAATGGTCCTTTCTGGTGGCTTTGTTCAGCTTACGGTAGTCCATGCATACTCTCCATCCAGTCACCGTTCTTGTCGGAATTAACTCATTCTTTTCATTGGTGATCACAGTAATTCCTCCTTTCTTCGGCACACATTGCATAGGACTCACCCAACTGCTGTCTGAAATGGGATAAATGATGCCAGCATCCAACCATTTGATGATTTCTTTCTTCACGACTTCCTTCATGATTGGATTGAGTCTCCGTTGATGCTCCACAGTGGGTTTGTACTCATCGTTCATCAAGATTTTGTGCATGCAAAATGATGGACTAATGCCTCGAATGTCTGCTATAGTCCAACCAATGGCTTTCTTGTGCTCTCGCAATACTCTCAGCAACTTTTCTTCCTGTTCCAATGTTAGCGACGAAGAAATTATAACAGGTAATTCAGAAGAGTTTCCAAGAAATGCATACCTGAGATGGCTCGGGAGTAACTTCAGCTCCAGCTGCGGTGGTTCTTCAATCGAGGGTTTGATCCGGTCTGTCTTTGGAAGTTCCAAACTTTCAATTGGTTGTGTCACTTTGAAACGAAACGGCTTGTCAAGATAGTTGATACATTCCATAATTTCAGCATCAAGCTCACTGTCAGACATGTTGGTGATGCAAGCTTCAAGTTTGTCTGTGGGAATTGTATCAGTATCTTGAATGATACTATCAACAACATCAATTCTGAAACATTCTTCTTCCTTTTCATCGCTCGGGAATTTCATGGCTTTGAAAACATTGAAAGTAACTTCTTGGTCCTGAACTTTCATGGTTAGTTCTCCTTTTTGTACGTCAATCACAGTTCTCCCTGTAGCCAAGAATGGTCTCCCAAGAATGATAGGAACATCTTTGTCTTCTTCCATGTCAAGGATAATGAAATCAGCTGGGAGAATGAGTTTGTCAACTTTCACCAACACATCTTCAACCACTCCTCTTGGAAATGCGAGCGTCCGATCGGCAAGTTGCAAAGAGACAGAGGTAGGCATTGCTTCTCCAATCTGTAGTTTCCTGTAAATAGAAAAAGGCATCAAGTTAACACTAGCACCTAAATCACATAAAGCCTTACCGATGTAATGTTCTCCAATGGTGCACGGGACTGTGAAACTGCCAGGATCTTTCAACTTCTGGGGTAGTTTCCTCTGAATGATGGCACTGCATTCTTCCGTCAATGCTACTGTCTCGTAATCTCCCAATCTTCGTTTTCGTGAAAGAATATCTTTCATGAATTTGACATAGCTGGGCATTTGTTCCAAGGCTTCTGCAAATGGGATGTTGATGTGCAGCTTTTTGAATACTTCCAGGAATCGAGCAAACTGCTTGTCCAGTTTGTTTTTCTGAAGACGCTGAGGAAAAGGTGGAGGTGGAGTAATCTGTTCTTTTTCCTTTGCTTCTTTTTCCTCCATCTGTTGCTCTGCTTCTTTTGGAACATCTTCAATGGTTGCCTTGATTCCAACATCTTTGTTGATTTCAGTACCACTTTTCAAGGTGATGGCTTGACATTGCTCCTTCCCTCGGTTCCTTGGATTCGGTTCTGTGTTGCTGGGAAGATTTCCTGGTGGTCTGTAACTCTGAGCATTGGCCAGTTGTCCAATCTGATTTTCCAGTGCTTTGATAGAAGCTGATTGGTTCTGAATCATAGCATCGTATTTTTTTAACTGAGCCAGCACTTCTGCCATTACTGGTTCTTTTTCATGCTCCTGGCCTTTGTTATGTTGCTGGAATACAGGTGGTGGATTGTTCTGTTGCTGAAATCCTGGTGGTGGATTGTTCCTTTGTCCAGAATTGTTGCTCCATGAAAAATTGGGATGATTCCTCCACCCTGGGTTGTAGGTGTTGGAATATGGATTGTTTCCCTGTCTGTTGAAATTGTTGACATAATTCACCGTTTCTTCAGGTTGAGTTGGCTCTGGTGCTCCTCCATATGTTGAACTTGTTGCTCCAATATTGCTTTGAGTGTTGAGAGTCTCCATGAATTTGCATATCTGGTCCAGTTTGGCACTAACTGCTGTGTTGGCTCCAACTTCATAAATTCCTGCAATTCTTTGAATCAAGCTCCTTTCTGTTGGCCACAAGGAATTGTTATTGGCCATCTCTTCGATTAGGTCCCAGGCTTGATCTTCTCCTTTTGACATCAAAGCTCCTCCAGCAGCAGCATCAATAGTGGTTCTCATCAATCCAGAAAGTCCATTATAGAAAGTTTGGACTTGAAGCCATTTTGGAATCTCATGGTGAGGACATTTCCGGAGCAGATCTTTGTATCTTTCCCAAGCTTCGTACAGAGATTCTGAATCTTGCTGCACAAAGGATGTGATGTCATTCCTCAACTTTGCAGTTCTGGCTGGTGGAAAGTATTTTGCAAGGAATTTGGTGGCTAGAGTGTTCCATGTTGTGATGGAACCAGCTGATAGTGAATGTAGCCAGGCCTTTGCTCTGTCTTTCAAGGAGTATGGAAAAACCCGCAGTCTCATTGCTTCTTCTGATGCTCGGTTGTAATTGAAAGTGCCACAAACTTCCAGGAAGTTGCTGATGTGGGCATTAGGATCTTCAGTTGCATTCCCCCCAAACTGAACTGACTGCTGAATCATCTGAATGCAAGTTTTGATGTCACCTGCATTTGCTGGTAAGGGAGGAAGTACAATACAGGAAATGAGGCCATCTACCACTGGAATGGTTCTGTCTCGAATGGGAATTGGTGGTGCAACCTCCAAAGGTTCAGGTTCCATGTTAACAATTGCTTCTTGGCCTTCTTCTCGCCTTTCCCTTCTCAACTGTCTGATGGTTCTTTCAATCTCAGGGTCAAGCGGATGGATTTCAAAGCTTCTGGCTCGTCTCATTAAATGTCTGAGAACCTGAAACACAAGAAAACAAAAACAATAAGTAAAAAGAAAAATTAAGATACAAGTAACAAACTAACCCCTAAACTAATAATAAAAGATAAATAAGTCCCCGGCAACGGCGCCAAAAACTTGACCGGCGTAATCACACACGTATAACGCAAGCGCACGTATCGTTCAAGTAGTATAAAAAGTATCGATCCCACGAGGACTTAAAACCTTTTTGTTATTAATTTATGGGGCCAACTGATTACCAGTATCTAACAGGTTGTTTGATTGATTGATTTGAAATGACGATGATTCTAAATTTAAAACAAGTAAATAAAATTGCTTAAAAGTAGGTTGAGAAAAATCCAAATTTATAAAAACTATCCAGGGTTGTGATTAATTCCAATATTATTTAGAAGATGAAGTGGTTATCTTAAAGTTGGGTAATATATTGATTTATTAACCTGGAACACTAATTTATGTAAAAGCCTCTTCCGATGGTCAATTTCAAATACCTAGTATAATCCAATTGAACCATATGTCTATGTCAACCAAATTACCTAGATTCATTAAGATTAAGTTCCAATTATGGCTACCCCCGCCCGACAGGTATATTCCTATCCTGTAAGGAAATCTATTAAAAGGGTTATCTATCCTCAAGGAAGATCGTGGGTTATTGAGTCTAAGGTCTTAAACTTAAAATCCCTATGTCTAGTTCATTTTAAGTTTACCTAATCAATTTTATTAATGGCCAGTTAATAAAAAGCATTAAGATTAAGACTCAATAAATAAATCTTTAAATTACCCAACCTATAATCTAACCCCTTATAAACCGGTTATATTGAAATTCATCACAACCCTAGATACTAACTTAGTTACAATACATAGCTATGGCTAATGAAAACTTAAAAGACATAAAATAAAAATGCTAAAAAGTAACTGCGAGAAAGTAAAAGCGGGAAAGTAAATGAAAATAAACTGCCAAGATAAAAGGAATTACTTTTACTAATTACTAACTTAGATATCTCCCTTAGTATAACATAATCACTTGTGAGATTAAAACCAACCGACCATATAGGCGGTACCCTGATTAAGTCAAGTTAAGTCCGACCAGCCATAAAGGCGGTAAAATTTGTCCATGAACCTGCCATGTAGGCGATAAAGAAATAACCAGCCATAAAGGCGGAACCAAAATTAAATTACCAACCGACCAATCTGGCGGTATCCTTGCTTAGTCAGGTTTAACAGTTTAAATTAAATAGCCCACCGACCAATATAGCGGTATTCCTTTTTAAGTCAAATTTTAGAATAGTGAATATGTTGTGTCTAAGGGAGATTAATCTAAGATAGTAACAGTAAAAGAATTACCTTTCACCTCGGCAGAGGGAAGTTACCTCCTCATGGTTGAAAAATAAAAACTGAAAAAGTAAAGAAAGGAAAGTGTTATGCGTAATAAATTACGGAAAGTAAAACTGAAAAGTAAAGAAAAGAAAGTGCGAAAGTGAAAATTAATTACTGAAAACTAAAATAAACAAACTAGATACAATCTTTTTATTTTTTCATTAAGGATTTCAAAGAAGAAAGTATGAATTTTACAAATGAAATGGCTTGGTATTTATAGGCAAAATTTTGCCACCATCAAATCATCAATCAATTTCTCCACCAAATCCATTATTAATTTCTCCACTAATTACTCCACCAAATCCATAATTGCTCCACTAATTGCTTATCTTGTTTGGTGGTGATTTGATAATTTTTATTAATTATTTATTAATTAATATTTTGCTTTGAAAATGATTGATAATGACTTTTAATAATTACACTCCACACACTTCTGGATGGTTCATCAATTTCGGTCATGAAATCATCAGAATTTGAAAATATTTCAAAGTTGTAGATCTTTGAGTCTTCTTTAATCTGGAACTTGAATCAGCTCAATCCGATATCTGAGTAAAAAGTTATGCCCAAAATACGACAGATGCGCAAAACTGGAATTTCCAAAACTGCACTTCGTCAAAAACGCCCTTTCAAGTTTCCAATCTCCAAAATTAATATATCAAGTCCAATAATTGCCCTTATTTGATCCACATTTCGTCCTAAATGATTTCATTGAGTCCCGATATTATTTTATCTGCAAAATAAAATAAAACATATCAAAACGTTCATCAAACCCGAGAAACTAAACAAAATTAAGTAAAAGGGGCGGTAAATATTGATATATTTTCCGCTCATCACTAACTCTCTTTAAATACCGCAGCCCTCTAGGCTCTTATCCCTTGGTGAACAGGAATAAATAATAGGTCCCTCCAAATTAGTCATCACGGTAAGCTTTCAGTAAATGATATCTAGGTGCCTTCCAGCTTGTCCTTATAAGAACGGTTAGTTGAATGAGGAAGACACCAAACATTAACCTAGCCCTTAATAATGCATTTGATATCAACCCTTCAACCACACGATAGACACGGTTAGCAAAGCACAAAATCAAAAACATTACAAGACATTCTTTTCGGGGCCGATGCTCTAATCCCCGTGGGTCCGCCAAGACTGTAGGGAAACAGAAAAATGGGCGATGCTGTTCCATGCTCGTTGGGCCTAGTTTGGGAGTAACGGAATAGCCCACGGGGGAACTAAACCGGAGAAATAAAAAAGGCGTCGCCACCCGGTGTAAAACTGGGAAAATGATTTAAGGCCGCACTCAACCTCGCAAGGGAAGAACCTCAACCGTTTGGTTCAAGAATGGTCCCTTACTATGCAACTTGTAATTAAGGATTTATGTTAAATATAACCGAGTCTAAACGAAAGAACAACCTACATCTAAGTTCGCATATACCTATGTCTAAGTTTGCATATAACCTATATATAAGTTTGCATGCATAAAGTAAGCGTCATAACGGCAAACACACAATAATCTCATGAACATGTTGAATTATCAAACGCGAAAATAAATAACAACCTAAACATAAACATAAAAAAATTCCTAATGTGAAAGAAACAACTAAATCATGCTTGGAAATAATCAACTAATCATGTATAAAAAAAACATACTAAACAACCTAATCATGCAAAAGTAATATACTATTTCTAATAAACAACAAATAAACATTTGATCGGATGAAATGAAATATGGTGTCTCTCAAGTGGTACGTGGCATTGTATCCCGAGTACATACCGCACTACCGTCCATTCAGATTCGGCTATGGAATTTACGTCCGTGTTTCATCCGATATACCGTAAGAGATACATATATTCATTCATCCCATGGCCACACTTACATAAAACTATAATACGCATGCGAAGATAATAATAACTAACGGAAAGAAAGTGCGAGAAATAAATAAAAAGGTGCCCTCAGGTCTAACCTCTTAAGTCGTCTCTTAGAAGTGCGTTACACATAAAACGGTTTGTCGAAAGGGTTGATGCTCCGTAACTTTTCCGATTGACTAGTTCATTGTTTCCTTCGTTGCCTCGCTGTTTTGGGCTGCTGTTTCCTCTTTTTACAGCAGTTTTTCTGGTCACTATTTTTGTAGTATTTAGCTGTGTTTCAAGGCTATTTTGCGGTGAAGATTGTTAATTTTCTGGACATTTTTGGTGATTGTATGGCTGATTTTAGTGAGTGTATTACTCTCGCTAAGGGCAATTTGCTTACTATTTTTTTGTTGATTTAGGGTCTCATTTGTGGCAGTGAAGGGATCGGTTCACGTGGCATTTCTCTTGTGCTGTGTGACGGTGGGTGTTGCCTTTTGTTGGTTAGTGCGTGAGTTGGTTTGTCGGTGGAGTCGGTGTGTGTGAAGGGTGCGAAGGCTGCGTGAGTGGCGTGAGTGTGTCAAGGCTTTAGGGTTTACTTTGGTCAGGTTGTGCATTAACAGTGTTTGTCGGTGAGGGTTGTTGAATGGGTAATTAAGGGTTGTTGTTGTTTTTGTGGTTTGCTGCTTTTGTGTTTATGGCTGTTGCTTGCAGAGAGTTTGTGAGGTGTGTTCTCCATTTGTGGCGTTTGGCTACGTTGAAGAAGGGACGTAGTTTGGGGTTTATTGTTTGGCTTCCATGAGAGAGAGACGAGTCTGCATGAGTGAGGAAGAGAGAGAGGAGTGTGAAGAAGAAGGTGCGTGAAGATTTCACTGGTTTTGGTTTAAGTCGTGAGGTGTGGCTGCCGAATGAATTAGGGTTTTTTGGTGATTAACCTGTGAAGCCGTGTTGGCCTGTATAGGGAAGATGATGGAGAGTCAGAGCTGCTATTAGGGTTTATCATGAGAGGGAAAGCAGTAGGGTGTGTTTCGAGTAAGTGAGAGAGATGAAAGCAGTGTTCATTTTAGAGAGATGGAGTTGTGCGGGTTTATATTTGTCGTGTGGTTTTGGTAGTGAATGCCCGGGGTGTCAAGGGTTGGTTTATGCTTTTTTTGTGGGGAAATATCTAAGTCCCCGAGGATCAAATAAAGCAATGAAATAAGAGCGAATACAATCACGGAGTTGCGGAATACTCACATCGATCGGTTGAGCGACTCTTGAGGCATAAAAATCTTCACTGCCCATTGTCATGGTCACGGCAAACAGCAGTCCAAGCTCACTGGTTTGGCCTTTTGGTCTCCTTCATGAAGCTCCAAGCTTCGTCGAATGATTCCCGGCTCATGGGTGGACTTCCCTATCACATTCGCATGTCTCTCGGAGTGCTATCTCTTATGATTTTTGCCACAAAAATCAAACAATTACTTCCATTTCCCTTCAAGACTCACGGCAGTTCACTGCCAAGAACATAAGAAATATTTCCCTCCAAGGGCGTGAGAGAGGGAGAGAATAAAGAGAGGAGAGAGAGATGAAAATGTGTAATGGTTTCTTAAAAAAAATGGTAAATGATTTTCCAAAATCATATACACCATTTTTTCCCTCCAAAAACAAAGCCATTAATGCTTTTCATCTACTCACATCAACTTCCCATCAATCATGAATAGTGACTGGCGTCAATCACTCAAAGTGAAAGACATCCCTCACTTGATTGACAAATGATGTGACGCTAGAAGCGACTAGCAATTTGACGCTTGATTTAACTTGTGTGTCGCACTCGAATTCGAAATGCGAATGCGCTCGCAAATAATCCCGGGCTCGGGTTCGCTAATTCCAAATTAACGAATTTTTCGTTGCGACGTAATTAAATCTAATTTAATTAAATAATCATGCCTAGCATAATTACTATTCACGTCGCTTACGAATTAATTCTAAATTAATTCGTTCGCCCGAATTGAAATCTAATTTATATTCCGCGTCGAAATCCAATTTCGTTTAATATATCAAATATATTAATTCATCGATTAATTCCAAATTAATCGCTCTCTTTAAATGATATTTTATCCCAGATAAAATATCTCTGCAATTAATCCCAGATTAATTTTCTCTCTCATCTAATTAATCCCAGATTAATTAAAAGTGCGAGTCATACATCATCAGTGAATCTTTGGAAGTGACCCATGAGATCCCCAGATATATTGGCAGTAAAGTCGGTCGTCAGACTATCCGAACACGTAAGTACCTAGTACTAAGTTTGTACCGATTAACAAGACAAAGTTGACTTCTAGCAAAGCACCATGCCTACCCAATTCTCCGGAAATATCCTTACAGGAATAATGATCTATATCAAGTGTAGTATACCATAGTATTGCGTATTTCTGTCCAGTATCAGATGATCACATGCAAGGCCTGGGACTGGTACAGTGTCTGCCCCGTACGAAGCATATATCGGATAACGAGCAACTAGTCTCTTTATTATCGGATAATCATGACCAAGACATATTATCCCAACGGTTGCAACCTTTATAGAGAACCAGTTATGTATCCCTGCGCGATCATCAACTCCATATGACTGGAGTGACACTTCCGTCTTGACATCACACCCAACACACTACG
This sequence comes from Zanthoxylum bungeanum, assembly GCA_019454045.1. Classification (NCBI taxonomy): domain Eukaryota; kingdom Viridiplantae; phylum Streptophyta; class Magnoliopsida; order Sapindales; family Rutaceae; genus Zanthoxylum; species Zanthoxylum bungeanum. Next base: position 146,469 of record SKCR01029736.1, read on the forward strand.
ATTCTCGATATACCCAGAATTGGCGTACACAGAAACCGGTTAAAGCCCTGGACGACCTCAACCAAATTATATTGATTATCGTATGTATTAGCGGTGCAAGTCTCATGCTAAGACCAAATACACCTACCCTGATTTCAGACTTCCATAGACACATAGTCATACTACCAATGGAATTTCGAAGGGGTCTATCCAGTGTGAAGCTGTTTCCCGTACCATCGGTAAAACACAACCTCCTATTACACTTGGATGGGTATCCTATACCCAAATATATGAGAACTATGTCGTTGTGCCCTCACAACGTTCACAAGTGTAATACTAGTCTTTTACGTATTTATCGATGTCCAATCTCGATAATACTCTGACTAGGGATATTTAATGATTTATCCTTCGTGGACTGATACTGTCTCACATCATTCTCAATCCAGGAACAAATCATAGGGACCCCTCATCATTTATATATCTAAGTGATCTAATCACAAATGATAAGAGTGCAATCTCTTTTGTCACATAGTTAATTTGTACAACAACACCCTGATCTGTACAAATAGTGACGCTATGGGTCATAATTGTCCAACAGTCTCCCACTTGACCTATAGACAGTCACTCGAGTGTCTAACACCCGAACTATGTACCGGTTCGCTCAAACTGCTGAGAAAGGTTTTTGTCAGCGGATTTGCATGATTATCGTCTGATGCGATTTATACGATCATCACATCGCTACGATGTATGATTCGAACGAATCAGATGAATATCGAAGTATTTATCTGGATCGTTGATGAGACCATTAATTCTTTAGCATGTGCTGAAGCCCATTTCAGCTGCTAAGAGAACTATATCTAATGTAATTAGATTTTTATCGACCCCATATTGCTTTTATTACTGCCTCAGCTGCAGCAATAATCTGTATTTGTTGTTTATTCGGTAACAGTATCTTGCTTGGAAGATTTCCAGCTAACTGTTACATTATTCAAACTTTATAGTACCGTTTTTATCGGTCTGGAAACTTGCAGTAGTATCCCAGTCACTTCAAGTTCTCCATCTCCTTAGTATAAGACTGCATCCTTATTTCTCTAAGAAACTAACGGATGTTCTTAACATCAATCCAGTGACTATCACTTGGATTGGCCTATTGTGAATAATATGCTCAAAGCGTATGAGACACCAGGTCGCGTACATTTTTCAATGTACTATTTCTCGGAGAGTTTTATCGAAAGCCAAGCTTTCGCCGATTGTTAATTATGGGAATATCATTTCCAAGAAATGATATATTATCATTATTTATAGGACAGTATTGTCAGTGCGCTCCCACTAACCTCCTTATATACACAAGAATCATTTTTCGTTTTGACTTAAATCATAAACCATTATAATTACATCAAAATAATAATTCTACGAACCTATGCTTGCTTCAATCCAAACATGGATCGAATAACCTGCAAACCTTGTTTGCTAGTTCTGGTTCGACAAAATCATCAGGATGTTCTAAACATCCTCCAAATGGTTTCCTTTTCAGGAAAGCGATTTTCCGTTCAGCTGTCATATTTCATAAATGAAACATGCAGCATTAGCAAGCATTATCCTAATGGATTTACCGTGGCAACAGGTAAAAGGTTGAATCGAAATCAACATAATGTTGATAACGATACCTTTCCGCTAAAGCCTAACTTTATACATTGGTATGTTGCCATCCATGTATGTCTTCCTTGAAGACTTATATAGTACCAATAGGCACAATGCCTTGCGGTACGTCAACTAGTGTCCAAACATAGTTGATATACATGGAATCCATTTCGGATATTATGGCACTTTGCCATAATAGGGAGTCGATACCTTGTATCACTTCCTCATACGTAGTCAGCTGGTATACCTCAATAAGATTGTCATCTTTATGAGGTGAGATCAGAAACCCATACCCTAAGTTGTTTTCTAACTCTCTCCGACTTACGTGGTTCTTGTGTATTTGAAGATTAATGGCAATAGTTTCATCCTTGATGAACTATTTGTGTTCCATTAAGGAATCGGTGCCTTGAACAGTATTACTTCGATTTTCATCGAGTATTACTATCCTCCCACTTACCACTGCATATCAGTATTACACTTAGGAAAAACCGCATAGTGAGCAACAATTGAATTGTTCTCTAGTGAGTTGTATAAGTACTATACTTATGGTATCCCTAGGATGACCTACAATTGGCACTTATCCGATTTGGGTTTTAGTTTGGTATCATCCAAACATATGCCTAGCATACCCAAATATATCAGGAATGTGAAACCCGATTTCTTTCCCGTTCATATCTAATATGTTATATGTCAATCAGATAATTATGGAACCTTATTCTAAATAAGTTCTTGCACTGTTTAAAGCTTATCGGTTGAAGGAAATGGTAGCTCAGAGCGACTCATGATTAACCTAATCATGTCTAACAAAATTCGGTTACTCTGTTCGGACACACCGTCAAATTGACATGTTCCGGGAGGAGTCCTATTTGAAAGAATACTATACTCTTTCAAGTATATTAGAAACTTATTGCGTAAGTATTTTCCATTACGGTCTAATCATGACGGTTTAATACTTTAGCCAATCTGTTTGTCTATTTCGTGTCGAAACTTTAAAAGTTTCAAATTTGTGTTCCAGAGAAACACATAACTATAACGCGATGCCACATTCGTAAAAGTCACGAAATATTCATTTCCACCTCTAGCCTAGCTAGACATGGGCCCACTTGCTTCACTATGAACTAGGGCTATCAGATCGGTGGCATTTCCATTTTTACCAAGTAAAGGTGTTTTAGACACTTTGCCCAATAAACTAGATTCGTAGAATTTATTTGATTGGAATCAAAACAGTCATAGTACACACTCTTCAAAAGTGCGGATATACGATTCTTGTTTAATTGTGTCCCTGACAACAATGCCACAATTAGTTTCTTCTGATCAAATCAGTTCGAGCTATTGTTTGTCATATTATATGTTTGAGATTTATTTATATTCAAAATATAAATTCTGTTATTCACATCTAATGTGTTTATCTCAATATCATCTTTATAAAATAAAACACTTTAGTGTTCTAGAATATAAAGGTTCACCTGCAGCGGGTTAAACACTAATATAAAGATAATGTTTCTAGTCAAACGAGTTACATTATAACAGTTTCGAAATTTAGGTACACACCCGAGGGTAGTTCCTATATTTGGGTATCTATGGTTAAAACAGCGACTTTTGTCTCGTTTCGAATCTGCAGATTAATCTCAATCTGAAGTCAGTATTCTGCTCATAGCAGATTCTGAACATCAGTATATATTTATGTATCACAGTTAGTATTTAAAATCTAATTTCAATACTAGTAATGAACATAATGTTGACAAACATATTTGAAGTCAGAGCCTTGCTCTGTCTTCGATTCCTTCATGTCTGCTTTGTCCAAATGGCAGTCACGCTTCCGCGATCCCGTTTGCCACAATTTAGCAGACATTTTGGGATATGTCATTTATATTCCCAGAAGATCATAATGATTTTGCCTTTGTTTTTTTCCATATTTTTGAAGTCTTTGGCCAAGCCTTGGACTTCTGGAACGTCGAAATAAGGTGCGCCTTGCGCTACTTGCCTTATTGTAAAGTTTGACTTTATCTCATTGAGAATAGTCATTAACTCTCCAAAAGTTATTAATTGCAATTTAGTATACTTCTAAAATATAAACATAGATTTATCAAGATCCTTCAATTTCTTCATCATACTTTAAGGATCTAATCCTTAGTTCTGATTCAGAAATTAAGGAGTCTACTACGACAAGTTTAATGGATTAAGCACTTAAGTTATCATCACATAAATCTTCCAAAGATTATGCTTTACAATTTTCTTAACTCCAGGCTTAGGCTTAATATGTTATTTTATCAAATAATATAACTTATTAATTTCCAGGACCATCCTGAAATTAATTCCCAATTCTGAAAAATAAACCATTTAAATACATTTTCCCTAGGATTATGTTTTAAATGTCAATCTTTCAATTATTGTCTTGATTTTAATAGTCCAACTATTTAATCAACGATTTAGGTACTATTAAATATAATGATTATTATAGTCCAACTATATTAATCAACTATACTTTAATTGTTTGAATATAGTCCAACTATTTTAAAACAACAATTTAAATATTAGTTCAACTACCATTTATATATTTGATGAATGATGTTTGTTTGAGCGCGTATGGTGAGTAATTGAATGAATATTGCGAATACAATTCTTGCCTCATACTATTTTTCAGCGAGCCTCTAACCCTCTGTCGAGTACTCGGGAAACCGTGTTTCCTAGTGGGCTAGGATCCCGTTAAATATCACACAATCTTGACTTTGGCCAACAAATTATATGATAACTAACTACGTAGATCTCTAAGATCAATTGGATCCAATCCAATTCTTAGATCCGGTAGGGGGACATCCAAGTCCGAAACATATATCTTATATATGCCAATACATCCAATGTATTACCTAACCTTTTTCCTCTAAATAAACTAAGCCTTGGCTTTGGCACAACAAACTTAGTGATCCCAGTCAAGCGCGACCCATTGACCATGGAAAACTTCGTAATCAATGTCGATGGATAAGAAGTGGTCTTGAATTTGGCTAACAAACCACAACTTGGACAAGACACTGACATGTGACAAAGCTCTCGTGATTCAAACACATCCTCGACAGACAAAGGCCTTGAATTTGGCCAACAAACCAAAGCCGTCGTAGATCTTGAGTAAGAATCACTCAATAGAAGGAAAATCGCTTAATATTGAGCGAGGATTTTTCGCATGCAAATTGGCAACCAATTTATCATCTCTTTTAAGGTCTCATCATCATACACCCTTAAGCATGCATTCTAAAAACATGATAAAGCGTATATGAAATAAATTAATAATGATATGCGAATTGATATTTTACACATTGATCCTAGATCAAATCTCTCGTTCTCTCTCCCGCTAGCACAAATATTTACTTTTACCCGTTACACTACACTTCTAAAGAAACCTCATTTACATTGAGGGGAATAGGTGAGAAGAGAATACAAAGAAATGAGAGGTGATAAGGCTGGACTCGCAGGTCCAATTAATAAATCGAATTTATTACAAAAATTTCTAAAATTTTCCCACCCATCTAATATCCATCCGATATACATTATTCATGAATCGCAACCATGTATTCACACAAGCATGTTATCAATCAATCTAATCAAATTAATTAATCTGATAATTAGTGAACATCCAATGTTCAACAACAATTTGATTTTGTTCGAGTCAAACTCGTTTTTACGAATAAGTACCAAAGTACGAATTCTCGAATTAAATTAAACTACAACATTAAATCCAATTTAATATACATTTAATTCTAATTCGCTTATTTAATTCCAAATTAAATACTACACTTTAATTACGAACCTTTACGACTTAAATTCCAAATTTAATTGTTACGGGTCTCAAAGCCCGATTAACGTCCAACGTCAATTTAATTAAAGTCCAATGGGCTTTTAATTAATTTCTTAAGGCGTGGACTTTTGGTCAACTCGGGTCAAACCGAAAACCAAAATCCAATCCAGGAGTTACCCCATAAGCCCAGAAATCAATCTTGGCCCATTAGGCCCAATTAAACTTTAAAGGTCCATTTGTCGTATTTGGGCTTCATGGAAGCGGTTTTGGGCCCAATTGGATAAAATCCAATTTGCCTTAACCCAACTTTGTACAACAAAGCCCAATTATCCCAATTACAACATTTCAAGCCCATTTCAAAAATTAGCCCAATTCAATTAAATTGCCAAATTCCAAATTCCCAATTTAATTACCTAAAGTGCATTACACAATTAATTATCCAATTAACATTCCTAAAACATCAATTAGCCTAATTAATCATGCTCAACTACATCAATTAGTGTCCAACACATTTTGATCAAAAAAGCAAACCCATTTCATGCTTAAGGCTCTCGACAATTGGGTTTATTATGCCAAATTACAAATCCAATCCAATTGAATCAAATTCAATATTAAATCAATATCCCCAAATGATTTCTAATTCATCCAATGAACAAAAAATCAAAAATCACCAAGAACACAAAGGGCATGCCATTCGGCCATCACAAAATTTGGGGGAAAAAAAATGATCCAATCATAATTCTTCAAATTGATCAAATCAATCCTTAATTAAACATACTTTAAGCATACAAATTCATCCAATTTCATTAATCATGCTCAAACACATTTTTACCCAAATTTTAACTCTATGTCAAATTTCATGCTTTTACTCGCTCTGATACCATTGTTGGGAAATCTCTAAGTCCCGAGGATCGAATAAAGTAATGAAATAAGTGAGAATACAATCACGGAGTTGCAGAATACTCACATTGATCGGTTGAGCGATGCTTGAGGCAACAAAAATCTTCACTGCCCATAGTCATGGTAATGGCAAACAGCAGTCCAAGCTCATAGGTTTCGGCCTTTTGGTCTCCTTCGTCAAGCTCCAAGCTTCGTCGAATGATTCCCGGTTCATTGGTAAACTTCCCTATCACCTTCGCATGTCTCTCGGAGTGCTAGCTCATATGATTTTTGCCACAAAAATCAAACACTTACTTCCCTTTCCCTTCATGACTCACGGCAGTTCACTGCCAAGAACAGAAGAAATTTTGCCCTCCAAGGGCGTGAGAGAGGGAGAGAATAAAGAGAGGAGAGAGAGATGAAAATGTGTAATGGTTTCTTAAAAAAAATGGTAAATGATTTTCCAAAATCATATACACCAATGTTTCCCTCCAAAAACAAAGCCATTAATGCTTTTCATCTACTCACATCAACTTCCCATCAATCATGAATAGTGACTGGCGTCAATCACTCAAAGTGAAAGACATCCATCACTTGATTGACAAATAATGTGACGCTAGAAGCGACTAGCGATTTGACGCTTGATTTAACTTGTGTGTCGCACTCGAATTCGAAATGCGAATGCGCTCGCAAATAATCCCGGGTCGAGTTCGCTAATTCCAAATTAATGAATTTTCTGTTGCGACGTAATTAAATCTAATTTAATTAAATAATCATGCCTAGCATAATTACTATTCACGTCGCTTACGAATTAATTTTAAATTAATTCGTTCGCCAGAATTAAAATCTAATTTAAATTCCGCGTCGAAATCCAATTTCGTTTAATATATCAAATATATTAATTCATCGATTAATTCCAAATTAATCGCTCTATCTTTAAATGATATTTTATCCCAGATAAAATATCTCCACAATTAATCCCAGATTAATTTTCTCTCTCATCTAATTAATCCCAGATTAATTAAAAGTGTGAGTCATACGTCATCGTTGAATATTTGGGAAGCGACCAATGAGATCCCCGGATATGTTGGCAGTAAAGTCGGTCGTCAGACTATCCGAACACGTAAGTACCTAGTACTAAATTTGTACCGATTTACAAGACAAGGTTGGCTTCTAGCAAAGCACCATGCCTACCCAATTCTCCAGAAATATCATTACAGGAATAAGGATCTATATCAAGCGTAGTATACCGTAGTATTGCGTATTTTTGTCCAGTATCAGATGATCACATGCAAGGCCTGGGGCTGGTACAGTGTCTGCCCCGTACGAAGCATATATCAGATAAGGAGCAACTAGTCTCTTTATTATCGGATAATCATGACCAAGTCATATTATCCCGATGGTTGCAACCTTTATAGAGAACTAGTTATGTATCCATGCACGATCATCGACTCAATATGACTGGAGTGACACTTCCGTCTTGACATCACACCCAACACACTACGATTCTCAATATACCCAGAATTGGCATACACAGAAACCGGTTAAAGCCCTGGAGACCTCAACCAAAGTATATTGATTGTCTTATTTATTAGCGGTGCATGTCTCAGGTTACTACCAAATACACCTGCCCTGATTTCGGACTTCCATAGACACATAGTCATACTACCAATAGAATTCCCAGGGGGTCTATCCAGAGGGAAGCTGTTTCCCGTACCATTGGTAAAACACAACCTCCTATTACACTTCAGATTCGGCTATGGAATTTATGTCTGGGTTTTCATCCGATATACCACAATAGGCAACACTCAAGCATTAACACATGCAAGTATGGAAATAAACGTGAAGTGATGCGGCACAATAAATAAAGATAACTAATAGAATGAATATGAAGCGATAAATAAAAAATGGGCAATAGAAAGGCATATAACTAAATAAATAACACAATGGAAATGTGTGATGATGAACACGATAAATAAATAAATAACAAACAAAAAAAGTGAATAACAGAATAAAAGAAAAGAGATGCGACCAAGAGACTTGGCTGACATCTATATCGGAACTCGTATGCCCGGTTGGACATATTTCACATCCAACGCAGCATACCTCATCCGGCGCAGTAAAATATCATGGTAAAGGCTGCCTTCAGGCATTTCGCATAGATAGGGTGAACTTTAATCCGATGTAAGTAGCCCATGCGCACTAATAAATCACGATGAATAAATAAATAAAGGAGCAACAAGAAATGAATAACGGAATAAAAGAAACGAGATGCGACAAAGATACTAGGCCGACATCTATATGAGACCTCGTATGCCTGGTTAGACGTATTTCACATCCAACCCAGCATACCTCGTCCGGCGCAGTAAAATATCTTGGTAAAGGCTGCCCTCAGGCATTTCCCATAAATAGGGTGACCTTTAATCCGATGTAAGTAGACCATGCGCACTAACAAATAACGATGAATAAATAAATAAAGGAACAACAAGAAATGAATAACGGAATAAAAGAAAAGAGATACGACCAATTGACTTGGCCGACATCTATATGGGACCTCGTATGGCCGGTTGGACATATTTCACATCCAACCTAGCATACCCCGTCCGGCGCAGCAAAATATCATGGTAAAGGCTGGGTTACATGTTTGTCGAGAAGGGTGTTGGATGAATGTGTATGAGTATGTCGGTTTTATGGGTTGCGGTAGTTTTGGGCCGAGGCTAATATTTAAAACAAAGATCAACTAAGAGAACCCGAGGCTAAACAAATGAGTTAAATTTGATAAGGTATTAATTTTTGAATTTTCCCTTTCCGACATCCGTTTCCCGCTACTTCCGCAACTTATCGGGTAATGCCTCCATACGAGGCTCATCATTGGCCTTTATGTAAAAATGCAGTGCCTACAAGTGCATCAACCAGTGTCCAAACTTGGTTGGTCTACATGGAATCCATTTCAGACTTCATGGCATCTTGCCATAAAGCGGAGTCGATACCTTGTATCGCTTCCTCATACGTAATAGGTTCGTCTTCCTCAATGAAATTGATATCCACATGAGGTGAGATCAGAAACCCATACTTGTCAGGTTATTTTCTGACTCTTCATACGTACGCGATTTTTTTGTATTAGAAGGTTGTGGTATAGTCTCATCCTTGATGAACTGTGTTGGGTTTCTCTAAGGTCCCAAGGATCATTTTCAAGCAATGAAACAACATGTGAATACTCGTAAAAGTATGTCGGAATCATACTTACAATGATCGGTTGAGGCGATGCGAGGAACAACAAAAATCCTCATTGGAAGCTCACGGTCATGCTCCATTTTTGTCCTCCAATTTTTCGGCCATGTCCTCCTCCAAGCTCCAAGCTTGTGTTGTGATTCCATGCTCAAGGGTGGGTTTCCCTATCACCTTCGTAAGACCCTTAAAGCGTGCTAGCACTCCGGAAATTTTGCCGCAAAATTTCCCTTTAGCTTCCTTCAACTCTCGGAAATGGCAGTGAAAGAAGAAGAAAAACAGCCACTTGGGTGTGAGAGGAGAGGAGAAGAATGAGAGAGAGAGTCAAGTGTTGTGTGCAAAAATTGATTTCTAAAACCAATTAAATTATATACGAAATATTTGGTATTTGTTCATTTAATTTATTTCATAAATTGGAGTGTATTTCAAGTCTCTACCAACTTCATCAAAACCCATCAAGTTAAAGCAACTTTAAAGTGACAAGTGATGTGACGCTTGATGTGACTTATGGGCCCCACTCGATTAAAAATGCGAGTGGGCCCGCAAACACTCCCGGGCTCGGGTTCGCTAATTCCGAATTAAAGAATTTTCCGTTGCGACGTAATTAAATAATTATGCTTAGCAAAAATCACTATTCACGTCGCTAACGAATTAATTCTAAATTAACTCGTTCGCCCGAATTAAAATCTAATTTTAATTCCGCGTCGAAATCCAATTTCGTATAATATATCGAATATATTATTTAATCGATTAATTCCAAATTAATCATTCTCTTTCTTTAAATAATATTTCATCCCAGATAAAATATATCTGCAATTAATCCCAGATTAATTTTCTCTCCCATCTAATTAATCCCAGATTAATAAAGTGCGAGTCATACGTCATCGGTGAATCTTCGGGAAGCAACCCATGAGATCTCTGGATATGATTGCAGTAAATCCGGTCGTCGGACTATCCAAACACGTACGTACCTAGTACTACGTTTTTACCGATTTACAAGACAAGGTTGGCTTCTAGCAAACCGTCATGCCTACCCATTTATCCAGAAATATCCTTACAGGAATTAGTGATCTATATCAGGCGTAGTATATGTAGTATTGCGTATTACGATCCAGTATCGGATGTCAGATGCTAGGCCTGGGGTTGGAATTGTGTCTACCCCGTACGAAGCACATATCGGATCTCTGGTAACTAGTCTCTATAATCGGATAAACATAACCTAGTCTAATATCCCGATAGCTGCAGCATATAAGAGAACAAGTTTCGTATCCTACGTGATCATCATCTCCACTATGACTGGAGTGATACTTCCATCTCAACATCACACCCAATACACTACGATTCTCAATATACCTAGAAGAGGCGTACACATAACCTGTTAAAGCCTTAGACGACCAAAATAAAAGTATATTGATTGTCGCAAGTATTAGCAGTGAAGGTCTCAGGTTAAGACCAAATACACCTACCCTGATTCGGACTTCCATAGAACATAGTCATACTACCAATGGAATTCCGATGGGTCTATCCAGAGCGAAGCTGTTTCCATACCATCGGTAAACACAACCTCCTATTACACTTGCATGAGTATCATATACCTAAATATATGAGAACTATGTTGTTATGCCCTCACAACGCGAACAAGTGTAATACTAGTCTTTTTCGCATTATCGATGTCCAATCTCGATAATACTCTGACTGGGGATATTTAATGATTAACCCTTCGTGGATTGATACTGTCTCATATCATCTCAATCCAGGAACTAATCATATGGACCTTCTATCATTTATACATTTTGGTGATCTAATCACAAATGATAAAAGAGCAATTTCCTTTGTCACATAGTTAATTTGTACAACAACACCATGATTTGTACAAATAGTGACGCTATGGGTCATAACTGTCCAACAATCTCCCATTTGGCCTACAGCCAGTCACTCAAGTGTTCTACACCTGAATTATGTACGGTTTGCTCAAATTTCTGCTGAGGAAAGGCTTTCGTCAGCGGATTTGCATGATTATCATATGATACGATTTATTCGATCATCACATCACCACGATGTATGATCAGAACGGATCAAATGAATAGTCGAAGTAAATATCTGGATCGTTGATGAGACCATTAATTCTTTAGCCTGTGTTGAAGCCTAGTTCAGTTGCTAACAGAACAATATCTAATCTAATTAGATTTATTATCGACCCAAATGGCTTCTATTGCTGCCTCAGCTGCAGCAATAACCCGCTTTTATTGTTTATTTGGTAACAGTATCTTGCTTGGAAGATTTCCAGCTCACTGTACCATTATTCAAACTGTATAGTACCGTTGTTACGACTTATAGCTCGGATGCTATCACTTTAAGATAGCATCCGAGCCCGAGTGTGATTGCGAGCGCATTCGTATTTCGAATTCGAGTGCGGCATCGCAAGTCGCATCAAGCGTCAAATCACTTGTCACTTTGAGTGATGTGACTTGACAACATGTCACTTTATTAAAGTGACTTGATGTGAATAGTGATGGACTTGACATAAAGTGTAAAAGCATTTTGGAGGGAAAACTTTTTGGTTTTTGGCTCCAAAATTCATTTAATTTATTGGATAAAATTAAATGGAAATTGATTATTATTTTAGGAAAATATATAATCAAAAGCTTTTACAACTGTTACACAAGTCAACACACATCTCTCTCTCCTAACTCTCTCAATAGCTCACGCCCAAAACTGCATAAGTGGACTGTTTTTGAACCAGAAAAACGTGAGCAAAGGGAAGCCAAGAGTTGGGTTTTCATGGTGAAAATCCAAGTGCTAGCACACTTACGAGACTTGCGAAGGTGGTAGGGAGGTTCACCCATGAGGCGGGACTCATCCGACGGAGTTTGGAGCTTCGAAATGAGACCCGAAACTGCAAAACCAGTGAGCACGAACTGCAGCAGTGGGCGCACCAAACCAGTGGGTTTTATGGCTTCGTTCGTCTTCAAATCGACTCAACCAACCGATGTAAGTATTCTGCTATCTTCGTTGGAGTATTCGCGCATTATTTCATGTCTTGTTTGATCTTGGGACCTAGATAATAACCAACACAAACTTTAGCTTTGACTCCTTGAGTATAGCCATTAACTCTCCAAGAGTTTGCTATTGCAATTTGTACTTCTAAGATCTAAGGATAGATCTATGGAGATCCTTCAATTTCAATATCATAATATAAGGATCTAATCCTTAGTTTTGATTAAGAAATTAAGGAGTCTATTTGGCAAGCTTAATGGATTAAGCACTAAAGTTATCATCACATGAATCTTCCAAAGATCATGCTATACTATTTGCTCAACTCCAGGCTTAGGCCTAAGATGTTATTTTATCGAATAAAGTAACTTCTTAGTTTTCAGGACCATCCTGAAGTTTTATTCCCAATTTGAAAAATTAAAGTCGTTTAAATACATTTTCACCAAGGATTATGTTTTAAACACTAATCTTTCAATTTATCTTGATTTTAATAGTCCAACTATTTAATCAACAATTTTAGGTACTATTTATTATAATGATTAATATGTCTAACTATATAATCAACTATAATTTAATTGTTTAATTCAATTATATTGATTACTATAATCCAATTATAAAATCAACTATAATTTAATTTGTTAATTCAAATATATTGATTACTATAATCCAATTATATAATCACTATAAATGAAATAGTTTGAATACAGTCCAACTGTTTAATTAAAATAATAATTAAATATTAGTCCAACTAATATATTAATTTATTTGACAAATAATTTGATATGAGCGCGTTTGGCAAGTAACTAAACGAATATTGCAAATTTAATACTTGCCTCCCACTATTTTTCGGCGAGCCTCTAACCCTCTGTCGAGTACTCGGGAAACCTTGTTTCCTAGTGGGCTAGGATCCCGTTAAATAACACACAATCTTGACTTTGGCCAACAAATTGTATGGTAATTAACTAGGTAGATCTCTAAGATCAATTGGATCCCATCCAATTCCTAGTTCCAGTAGGTGGACATCCGAGTCCTAAACAATATCTTATATATGCTAATATATCCAATATATTGCCTAACCTTTTTCCTCTGAATCAACTAAGCCTTGGCTTTGGCACAACAAACTTAGTGATCCCAGTTAAGTGGAACCCGTTGACCTTGGAAAGCTTCGTAATCAATGTCGATGGACAAGAAGTGATCTTGACTTTGGCCAACAAATCACAACTTGGACAAGACACCGATATGGAATAAAGCCTTCGTGATTCAAACACATCCGCGACGGATAAAGGCCTTGACTTTGGCCAACAAACCAGTGCCAGTCTTTGATCTTGAGTAAGAATCACTCAATGGAAGGAAAAACGCTTAATATGTTGTGAGGGTTTTTCGCGTGTAATTGGCAACCAATTAATTATCTTTGTTAAGGTCTCATCATCATACACCCTTAAACATGCATTCTAAACAAATAATAAGGCGCATAAATAAATATAATAATGATATGCGGATGGATTATTAACACATTGTTCCTAGAACAAATCTCTCCATTTCCTCTCTCTCGCTAGCACAAGTATTACTTCTACCCAATTACATAACACTTCTAAAGAAACCTCATTTACATTGAGGGGAATAGGTGAGAAGAGAAATACAAAGAGTAATGAGGTAATTGGCTGGACACGCAGGTCCAATTAATAAATTCTAAATTTATTACAACAATTTCCAAAATTGCCCCACCCATCTAATATCCTTCTGATATACATTATTCATGTGTCACATTCATGTATTCACACAAGCATGTTATCAATCAATCTAATCCAATTAATTAATCTGAATATTAATAACCATCCAATGTTTAAACAACGATTTGATTTTTCACGAGTCCGACTCTTTTTGCGAATAAGTACTCAAAGTACGAATTCTTGAATTAAATTAAACTACAACATTAAATCCAATTTAATATGTATTTAATACTAATTCATTATTTAATTTCAAATTAAATATTACACTTTATTAATGAACTTTTACGACTTAGATTCTAAATCTAATCATTACGGGTCTCAAAGCCCGATTAACTTCCAATGTTAATTTAATTAAAGTCCAATGGGCTTTCATTTAATTTCGTAAGGCATGGACTTTTGGTCAACATAGGTCAAACCCAATTACCAAAGCCCATTTAAGGAGTCACCCTTATATGCCAAGATACCAATTTAGGCCCATTAGGCCCAATTAAAATATTAAAAGTCCATTAGTTATAATTGGACTTTATGGATATCGTTTTGGGCCAAATCGGATCCAACCAATTTAGCCTAAACCTAACTTGGTACAACCAAGCCCATTAAGCCCAATTACAACTTTAAAAACCCAATTTCCAAAATAGGCCCAATTAATTAAATTACCAAATTCCAAATTTCATAACTTAATTAACCAAAGTGTAAGCCATAATTAATTACCCAAATTAACATTTCCAAAACACAAATTTGTACAATTAATTATGCTCATTAACATCAAAACATGTCCAACACATTTTAATCAAAAATCAACTCATTTCCCATGCTTAGGGGTCACAACATTTGGGGTAATTTATGTCCGATTCGGTTTCAATCCAATTAAATCCACAATCAACATTACCCAATTGTTTCAAGTCATCCAATGATCAGAGAAACAAAAAAATACCATGACTTAGGGCATTACTATCATTCGGCCAAGCCAATGGATTTGGGGAAAATCAATCTAATTCAATTTTCACAAAATGATTATGCACAACTCAAAGTTAACATAATATAAGCATATTCCAACAATCAATTTCATCAAAACATTCTCAAAATCAATTTACCCAATTTTAACCCTAATTCAAGTTTCATGCTCAAATGGCTCTGATACCATTGTTTGGTTTTTCTAAGGTCCAAAGGATCATTTTCAAGCAATGAAACAACATATGAATACTCATAAAAGTATGGCGGAATCATATTTACAACGATCGGTTGAGGTGATGCGAGGAACAACAAAAATCCTCCTTGGAAGATCAAGATCATGCTTCATTTTTGTCCTCCAATTTTTCAGCCATGTCCTCTTCCAAGCTCCAAGCTTGTGTTGTGATTCCATGCTCACGGGTGGGTTTCCCTATCACCTTCGTAAGACCCTTAAAGCGTGCTAGCACTCCGGAAATTTTGCTGCAAAATTACCCTTTAGCTTCCTTCAACTCTCGGCAATGGCAGTGAAAGAAAAAGAAAAACAGCCCATTGGGCGTGAGAGGAGAGGAGAAGAATGAGAGAGAGAGTCAAGTGTTGTGTGTAAAAATTGATATCTAAAACCAATTAAATGATAAACCAAATATTTGGTAATTGTTCATTTAATTTCTTACACAAATTGGAGTGTTTCAAGTCTCTACCAACTCCATTAAAACCCATCAAGTTAAATCAACTTTAAAGTGACAAGTGATGTGACGCTTGATGTGACTTGTGGGCCCTACTCGATTCAAAATGTGAGTGGGCCCGCAAACACTCCGGGGCTTGGGTTCGCTAATTCCGAATTAACGAATTTTCCGTTGTGACGTAATTAAATAATTATGCTTAGCAAAAATCACTATTCACATCGCTAACGAATTAATTCTAAATTAACTCGTTCGCCCGAATTAAAATATAATTTTAATTCCGCGACGAAATCCGAATTCGTATAATATATCGAATATATTATTTAATCGATTAATTCCAAATTAATCATTCTCTCTCTTTAAATAATATTTTATCCCAGATAAAATATCTCCACAATTAATCCCAGATTATTTTTCTCTCCCATCTAATTAATCCCAGATTAATAAAGTGCAAGTCATACGTCATCCATGAATCTTCGGGAAGCGACCCATGAGATCCCCGGATATGTTGGCAGTAAATCCGGTCATCGGACTATCCGAACACGTACGTACCTAGTACTACGTTCTTACCGATTTACAAGACAAGGTTGGCTTCTAGCAAAGCGCCATGCCTATCCAATTCTCCAGAAATATCCTTACAGGAATTAGTGATCTATATCAGACGTAGTATACGTAGTATTGCGTATTACGATCCAGTATCGGATGTCACATGCTAGGCCTGGGCTGGAATTGTGTCTGCCCCGTACGAAGCACATATCAGATCTCTGGTAACTAGTCTCTATAATCGGATAAACATGACCTAGTCATAATATCCCGATAGCTGCAGCATATAAGAGAACCAGTTTTGTATCCCTACGCGATCATCATCTCCATATGACTGGAGTGATACTTCTATCTTGACATCACACGCAACACACTACGATTCTCAATATACCCAGCAGAGGCGTACACAGAACCTGTTAAAGCCCTGAACGACCAAAACCAAAGTATATTGATTGTCGCAAGTATTAGCGGTGCAAGTCTCAGGTTAAGACCAAATACACCTACCCTGATTTCGGACTTCCATAGACACATAGTCATACTACCAATGGAATTCCGAGGGGTCTATCCAGAGCGAAGCTGTTTCCGTACCATCGATAAACACAACCTCCTATTACACTTGCATGAGTATCCTATTCCCAAATATATTAGAACTATGTCGTTATGCCCTCACAACGCGCACAAGTGTAATACTAGTGTTTTTCGCATTATCGATGTCCAATCTCGATAATACTCTGACTAGGGATATTTAATGATTAAACCTTCGTTGATTGATACTGTCTCATATCATCTCAATCCAGGAACTAATCATATGGAACTTCTATCATTTATACATCTTGGTGATCTAATAAAAAATGATAAAAGAGCAATTTCTTTTGTCACGTAGTTAATTTGTAGAACAACACCATGATCTGTACAAATAGTGACGCTATGGGTCATAACTGTCCAACAAAATGTTCATGTTCTGTGATGGAGTCGGTGCCAGGAACAGTATCACTCTGATTTTCATCGAATTCTACTTTCATCCCACTTACCACTGTATTTAGGAATTCTTTTCGAGGAAAACCACATGGAGAGCAACAAATACCTTGTTCTCTTATGGGTTGTAAAAGTAATATCATTTGGTTTCCCTAGGATAACCTACAAATAGTGTAAGTGTCCTACACATGCCACAAGATCACTAAGATGATTTGTGTGTGAATAAATCAAAGACAAGTTGCGGAAATACTTACTTTGATCGGTTGAGATTTCAAAATTTCTATGGATGTGTTGGAAGCTCCAAACTTTCTTTTGCATTCCAAACTCAAGGGTGAGTTTCCCTATCACCTTGATTGACTCCTTTAAGTGCTAGCTTAGTTGAATTTTGCAACAAAAACTCAAAATGGGAGGAAGAAGCTCACGACAATGAGCTTGGTGAATAAAGAAAGAGTGTTGTGAATAGTAACTTAGTCACACTTCCAAAGTTGACTTGGTTTAAATACTAAGTTTGTGTGTTGTAATTGGCTTGAGTGTTTTATAAGTAAATCAATCCTTACTTTCAACAAATCAAATTCATAAATCAAGCCCAACCACTTCCATCACTTGTCCAACAAGTTGATGTAAGTGAAGTGGGTCCCACCACTTTTAAATTCCAAATTTAAGTCGGCTAACTCAACACACAACTTCACTTGGGCCTGTGTTCGTATAATTCCGAACTAAACGAATTTACTGTTGCGACATTATTAAATCCAATTTAATTAAATAATAATGCCTCGCAAAATTATTACGAAAGTCCATTTCGAATTAATTCAAAATTAATTCGTTCGCTAGAATTAAAATCCAATTTTAATTTCGCTTTCAAATCCGATTTCAATTAATATATCTAATATATTATTTTAGCCCAAATAAATAAATTAAATAGAAAAATCCAATTTCACTATTAAATTTACTTTGCCGATTAATTCCAAATTAAACACGTTCTCTCTTCTTCACGAATTAATCTCAGATTAATTCTTTCTCTGATAATTAATCCCAATTAATTCTTGCCGTAATTAATTCCAGATTAATTTTATCTCTCATAATTAATGCCAGATTAATTCTGTTCGCGTCAAATGTCATCGGCGAATCTTCGGGAAGCGACCCAAGATATCCTTAGATTTGTTGGTAGTAAATACGGTCATCGGACTATCCGAACACCGCGCGTACCCGGTACCATATTCTTACCGATTTACAAGATATGGTTGGCATCTAACAAAGCACCGTGCCTACCCAATTCTCCATAAATATTGTTTAAAGGAATATATAATATTTATAAGGCATAGTATAGTAAGTATTGCGTATTACAATCCAGTATCGGATATCAAATGCTAGGTTTGGGGCTGAAATTGTGTCTGCCCCGTACGAAGCATATATCAGATCACTACCAACTAGTCTCTTTGATCGGAAAGTCATGACCCAGTAATACTTTCCCGATGACTGCAGTACTTTAGAGTACCAGTTCTGTATCCTACGTGATCATCATCTCCATATGACTGAAGTGATACTTCCATCTTGACATCACACCCAACACACTACGATTCTCAGTATACCCAGAAGTCGCGTACACAGAACCTGTTAAAGTCCCGGATGACCAAAACCAAAGCATACTGATTGTCGCAAGTATTAGCGATGCAAGTCTCAGGTTAAGACCAAATACACCTACCCTGATTCGGATTCCCATAGACACATAGTCATACTACTAACTGGATTCCGAATGGTCTATCCAGAGCGAAGCTGTTTCCGTACCATCGGCAAACAGAACCTCCTATTACACTTGCATAAGTATCCAATACCCAAATATATGAGAACTATGTCGTTAAGCTTCCATAACGCACACAAATGCAATACTAGCCTATTCCACATTATCGATGTTCAGTCTTGATAATACTACGACTAGGGATATTTAATGATCAAACCTTTTATGGATTAATACTGTCTCATATCTTATTGATCTGGAATTGGTCATATAGACTTTTATCATTTATATATTCAAGTAATCCAATTACAAAATGATAAAAGAGCAGTTTCCTTTGTCACATAGTTAATTTGTACAAAGCACACAATGTCTATGGACGGGTCGCTTATGCTTATGCTGAGATATCATTTTCACCAGCGGATATGTAAGGTTATCATCTGAAATGATCTTTTGAACTTGACATCGCCATGATGTATGATCTCACGAATCAGATGAAACTATTAAAGTACATACTTGGATCATTGATGATATCGTAATTCCTTAGCATGCGTTGTAGCCCAGCTCAGCTACTAACATAACTTCTCCTAATCCAATTAGGAATTTTATAGACCCAAAATGCTTCTTTTACTGCCTCAGATGTAGTAATATGTTTCGCTTTTGTTGTTGAATCGGCAACAGTATCTTGCTAGAAAGATTTCCAGCTCATTGTTCAGTTGTTCAAACAAAATTACGTACCCTGATTGCGACTTACAGTTGTCTTTATCGGTTTGGAAACTTGCAACGGTGAACCTAGTCACTTCAAGTTTTCCTTCTCCATAACTTAAGAAAGCATCTTTAGTTCGTCTAAGATACTCAAGGATGTTCTTTACATCAATCCAGAGACCATCACCTGGATCGGCCTGTTTGTGACTCCACATGCTCAAAGTATATAAGACACCAGGTCGGGTACATGTCTTTGAATATACGAGATCTCGGAGAGTGCCAACAACTTTTAGATCTATCCCGGGAGATCCTTATTCCTAGAATAAAGGTTGCCTCTCCCAAGATTTTCATGGAGAATTTTAATGAAAGCCAAGCTTTAACCGATTATAGTATGGGAATGTCATTGCTAAGAAGCAATACATCATCAACGTATAGTACAATCATTGTCAGTGTGCTCCCACTAACCTTCTTATATACACAAGAATCATCTTCATTTTGAATGAAACCATATTGTAATATGATCTTATCAAAACGTTGGTTCCAAGAACGCAATGCTTGCTTCAATCTATAAATGGATCGGTTTAACTTGCAAACCTTGCTTGTGTTGGACAGTTATGACCCATAGCGTCACTATTTGTACAGATCATGGTGTTATTGTACAAATTAACTATGTGACAAAAGAGATTGCTCTTTTAGCATTTGTGATTAGATCACCAAGATGTATAAATAATAGGAGGTCCTTATGATTGTTCTTAGATTGAGATGATATGAGACAGTATCAATCCACGAAGGATAAATCATTAAATATCCCAAAATTTATGCTTAATTGTGGCAAACAAGATCGTGAAAGCGTGACTGCCGTTTGGACAAGGCAGACATGAATGAACTTAAGACTAAATACACCTACCCTGATTTCGGACTTCCATAGACACATAGTCATACTACCAATAGAATTCTGAAGGGGTCTATCCAGAGCGAAGCTGTTTCCCGTACCATCGGTAAACACAACCTCCTATTACACTTGCATGAGTATCATATACCCAAATATATGAGAACTATGTGGTTATGCCTTCACAATGTGCATAAGTGTAATAATAGTCTTTTTCGCATTATCGATTCCAATCTCGATAATACTCTGACTAGGGATATTTAATGATTTATCCTTTATGGATTGATACTGTCTCATTTCATCACATTCCAGGAACAAATCATAAGGACCTCATATCATTTATACATCTTGGTGATCTAATCACAAATGATAAGAGAGCAATCTCCTTTGTCACACAGTTAATTTGTACAACAACACCATAATATGTACAACTAGTGACGCTATAGGTCATAACTGTCCAACAATCTCCCACTTGGCCTATAGCCAGTCACTCAAGTGCCTACCACCCAAATTATGTACGGTTCGCTCAAACTGCTGAGAAAAGGCTTTCGTCAGCGGATTTGCATGATTATCATCTTATGCGATTTATTCGATCTTCACATCGCCACGATGTATGATCCGAACGAATCAGATGAATATCAAAGTATTTATCTGGATCGTTGATGAGACCATTAATTCTTTAGCCTGCGTTGTAGCCTAGCTCAGCTGCTAATAGAACTATATCTAATCTAATTAGATTTATTATCGACCCAAACGGCTTCTATTGCTGCCTCAGCTGCAGCAATAACCTGCATTTGTTGTTTATTCGGTAACAGTATCTTACTTGGAAGATCTCCAGCTCACTGTACCCTTATTCAAACTGTATAGTACCATTGTTACGACTTTTAGTCGTCTAATCAGTTAGGAAACTTGCAGTAGTGATCCCAGTCACTTCAAGTTCTCCTTCTCCATAATATAAGACAGCATCCTTAGATCTCTAAGATACTAATGGATGTTTTTAACATCAATCCAGTGACTATCACTTGGATTGGCCTGATTGTGAATCCATAAGCTCAAAGCATATGAGACACCATGTCATGTACATTTTTCAATGTACGAGTTCTCGGAGAGTGTTAACAACCATTAGATCTATCCCAGTAGATCTTTATTCCTAGAATAAAGGTTGTTTCTCCCAAGAATTCTACGGAGAATTTTCTCAAAAGCCAAGCTTTCGCCGATTGTTATATGGGAATATCATTTCCATGAAATGGCATATTATCATTATTTATAGGACATTTATTATTAGTGTGCTCCCACTAACCCTCTTATATACATAAGAATCTTTTCGTTTTGAATTAAATCAAAAACTATTATGATTACATCAAAACGATTATTCCAAGAACCTATGCTTGCTTCAATCCAAACATGGATCGAATAACTTGCAAACCTTGTTTGCTAGTTTTGGTACGACAAAACCGTCAGGATGTTTTAAACATCCTCCGAAAGGTTTCATTTTCAGGAAATTGATTTTCCCGTTAAGCTGACATATTTCATAAATGAAATGTGAAGCTTTAACAAGTATTATCCAAATGGATTTACCATGGCAACAGATAAAAGGTTTCATCGTAATCGACACAATGTTGATAACGATACATTTCCGCTACAAGCCTAGCTTAGTACATTGATATGTTGCCATCCATGTATGTCTTCCTTGAAGACTTATATAGTACCGATAGGCACAATGCCTTGCGGTACATCAACTAGTATCCAAACATGATTGATATACATGGAATCCATTTCAGATATCATGGCACTTTGCCATAAAATGGAGTCGATACCTTGTATCACTTCCTCATACGTAGTCAGTTGGTATTCCTCAATAAGATTTACATCTTTATGAGGTGAGATCAGAAACCCATACCCCAGGTTGTTTTCTGACTATCTCTGAACTACGCGGTTCTTGTGTATTCGAAGATTAATGATATAGTTTCATCCTTGATGAACTATTTGTGTTCCATTAGGAATCGGTGCCTGGATTAGTATTACTCCGATTTTCATCGAGGTTTACTATCCTCTCACTTTCCACTGCATATAGGTATTCCTCTTAGGAAAACCGCATGGTGAGCAATAATTAAATTGTTCTCTTGTGAGTTCTATAAGTGTTATACTTTGGTATCCCTAGGATAACCTACATTTGGCACTTATCCAATTTGGGTTTTAGATTGGTATTATCCAAACATATGCCTAGCATTCCCAAATCATCAGGAATGAGAAACCCGGTTTCTTTCCTGTTCATATCTAATAAGAAATCTGTCGAACAGATTTTTATGAAACCTTATTCAAAATAAGTTTTGCACTGTTTAAAGCTTATCCGTTGAAGGAAATGGTAGCTCAGAGCGACTCAAGATTAACCTTATCATGTCCAATAAAATTTGATTTCTCCGTTCGGACACACCGTCAAATTGACGTGTTCCGGGAGGAGTCCTCATTGAAAGAATACTATACTCTTTCAAGTATATTAGAAACTTATTGCTTTAGTATTTTCATCATGGTCTAACCGTGACGGTTTAATACTTTAGCCTATCTGTTTGTCTATTTCGTGTCGAAACTATAAAAGTTTCCGATTTGTGTTTCAAAGGAAACACATAACCATAACGCGATGCCACATCCGTAAGGGTCACGAAATATTCATATCCACCTCTAGCCTAGCTAGACATGGGCCTACTTGCTTCACTATGAACTTGTGCTAACAGATCGGTGGCTTTTGCACTTTTACCAAGTAAAGGTGTTATAGGCATTTTGCCCAATAAACTAGATTCGTAGACTTTATTTGAATGGAACTAAATTTGTCCTAGTACCCACTCTTCGAAAGTGTGGATATACGAGTCTTGTTTTAATTGTGTCCCAGATAACAATGCCACAATATGTTTCTTCTGATCAAATCAGTTTGAGCTATTTGTTTGTCATATTATATGTTTGAGATTTTATTTATATTCAAAATATAAATTCTGATATTCACATCTAATGTGTTTATCTCAATATCATCTTTATATAATGAAACACTTTAGTGTTCTAGATTATAAAGGTAAATCTGCAACGGATAAACACTGATATGGAGATAATGTATCTAGTCAAACTAGTTACATTATAACAGTTTCCAAATTTAGGTACAAACCCAAAGGGTAGTTCCTAAACTTAGATATCTACGGTTGAAACAGCGACTTTCGTCCTGTTTCTAATTCGTAGAGAAATCTCGATCTGAAGTCAGTATCTTGCTCATAGCAAATTCTGAACATCAGAACATATTTATGTATCACATTAAGTATTTAAAATCCAATTTTAATATTAGTTGTGAACATATTTATGACAAAACATATTTGAAGTCATAGCCTTGCCCCGTCTTCAGTTCCTTCGTCTTCCCAGAAGATTATAATGATTTTGCCTTTGCCCTTTTCTATACTCCAGAAGTCTTTGGCCAAGCCTTGGCCTTCTAGAATATTGAAGTAAGGTGCGCCTTGCGCTTCTTGCCTTATTTCAAAGTTTGACTTTGTCTCCTTGAGAATAGCCATTAACTCTCCAAGAGTTATTTATTGCAATTTACTACTTCTAAGATCTAAAAATAGATCTAAGAAGATCCTTCAATTTCAATATCATACTTTAAGAATCTAATCCTTAGTTCTGATTAAGAATTAAAGAATCTATTTGACAAGTATAATGGATTAAGCACTAAAGTTATCATCACATAAATCTTCCAAAGATTATGCTCTGCTATTTCCTTAACTCCAGGCTTAGGCCTAATATGTTATTTTATCAAATAAAGTAACTTATTAGTTTCCAGGACTATCATGAAATTTTATTCCTAATTTGAAAATTAAACCATTTAAATACATTTTCCCTAGGATTATGTTTTAAATGTCAATCTTTCAATTATATCTTGATTCTAATAGTCCAACTATTTAATCAACGATATTAGGTACTATTTATTATAATGATTATTATAGTCCAACTATATAATCAACTATAATTGAATCGTTTGAATATAGTCCAACCGTTTTATTTAAAACAACGATTTAAATATTAGTCCAAGTAACATTTAATTTATTTGACGAATGATTTGTGATTGAACGCGTATGGCAAGTAATTAAACGAATATTGCAAATTTAATTCTTGCCTCCCACTATTTTTCGACGAGCCTCTAACCCTCTGTCGAGTTCTCGGGAAACCGTGTTTCCTAGTGGGCTAGGATCCCATTAAATATCACACAATCTTGACTTTGGCCAACAAATTGTATGATAATTAACTAGGTAGATCTCTAAGATCAATTGGATCCCATCCAATTCCTAGATCTGGTAGGGTGACATCCAAGTCCGAAACATATATCTTATATATGCCAATATATCCAATATATTACCTAACCTTTTTCCTTTAATCAAATAAGCCTTGGCTTTGGCACAACAAACTTAGTGATCCCAGTTAAGCGTGACCCATTGACCTTGGAAAGCTTCGTAATCGATGTCGATGGACAAGAAGTGATCTTGACTTTGGCCAACAAATCACAACTTATACAAGACACCGATATGGAACAAAGCTCTCATGATTCAAACACATCCTCGACGGACAAAGTGTTGGATAGTTATGACCCATAGCGTCATTATTTGTACATATCATGGTGTTTTTGTACAAATTAACTATGTGACAAAGGAGATTGCACTCTAATCATTTGTGATTAGATCACGAAGATGTATAAATGATATGAGGTCCTTATGATTAATTCCTGGATTGAGATGATATGAGACAGTATCAAACCATGAAGGATTAATCATTAAATATCCATAGTCAGAGTATTATCGAGATTGGACATCGGTATTGCGTAAAAGACTAATATTACACTTGTGCACGTTGTGAGGGCATAACATCATAGTTCTCATATATTTGGGTATATGATACTAATGCAAGTGTAATAAGAGGTTGTGTTTACCGATGGTATGGGAAACAGCTTCGCTCTGGATAGACCCCTTCGGAATTCCATTGGTAGTATGACTATGTGTCTATGGAAGTCCGAAATCAGGGTAGGTGTATTTGGTCTTAACCTGAGACTTGCACCGCTAATACTTGCGACAATCAATATACTTTGGTTTTGGTCGTCCAGGGCTTTAACAGGTTCTGTGTACGCCTCTGCTGGGTATATTGAGAATCGTAGTGTGTTGCATGTGATGTCAAGATAGAAGTATCACTCCAGTCATATGGAGATGATGATCGCGTAGGGATACAAAACTGGTTCTCTAAGGGTTGCAACCATCAGGATAATATGACTTGGTCATGATTATCCGATAATAAAGAGACTAGTTGCTAGTGATCCGATATATGCTTCGTACGGGGCAGACACTGTACAATCCCCAGGCCTTGCCTGTGATCATCCGATACTGGATCGAAATACACAATACTACGTATACTACGCCTGATATAGATCGCTTATTCCTGTAAGCAAGTTTCTGGAGAATTGGGTAGGCATGGCGCTTTGCTAGAAGCAACCTTGTCTTGTAAATCGGTACAAACGTAGTACTAGGTACAAACGTGTTCGGATAGTCCGACGATCGGATTTACTGCCAACATATCCGGGGATCTCATGGGTCGCTTCCCGAAGATTCATCGATGATGTATGACTCTCACTTTATTAATCTGGGATTAATTAGATGAGAGAGAAAATTAATCTTGGATTAATTACGGAGATATTTTATCCGGGTTAAAATATTAATTAAAGAGAGAGAATGATTAATTTGGAATTAATCGATTAAATAATATATTCGATATATTATACGAAATTGGATTTCGACGCGGAATTAAAATTGGATTTTAATTCGGGCGAACGAGTTAATTTAGAATTAATTTGTTAGCGATGTGAATAGTGATTTCGCTAGGCATAATCATTTAATTACGTCGCAACGAAAAATTTATTAATTTGGAATTAGCGAACCCGAGCCCGGGAGTGTTTGCGAGTGCATTCGCATTTCGAATTCGAATGCGGCACGCAAGTCATATCAAGCATGAAATCATTAGTCACATCAATCGTCAAATCACATGTCACTTTGAGTGATGTGATAATTTGATTGATTGATGGATTGATGGGAGTTGTTGGGAGCTTTTAAAGCTTGTACTTGTTTGACTTTTTGAAAATCAAATTTGGTATATGTTTAATGAATTTTGGAAATCAATTAAGATATACACAACTTCCATCTCTCTCTTATTGCTCACGGTTTGGAGCCCTTTTTTCTCTATTCTCTCACATGGTCTAGGACCAGTTTTTTCCTTCTGGTTTTTCTGCTTCACTGTCGAGAATCAAGAGGAGAAGCAAGGTGATTTTGTGGCAAAATTACCAATTGCTAGCAACCAAAGGGTACATACAAAGGTGATAGGGAACTAACTTCATGAGCATGGGATTTCTTCACAAAGCTTGGAGCTTCAAGGATCATCCATGGCCGAAATTTTAGGACATCAAAACTGCTCACTGCTGAGCTTCATGAAGGAGGGTAGAAAAGTTTTTGTTGTCTACCGCATTGCTCAACCGATCATTGTGAGTATTCCGCAACTCCTTGATGTATTCGCATTTTGTTTCATCGCTTGTTATTCGATCCTTAGGACCGTAGAACTCCAACAATGGTATCAGAGCGTTGTTAAAACCATGAAACTTGATTTAGGGTTAAAATTAGGTAAAATGTATTTGAGCATGATTTTATGAAATTGGATGATTGAATATGCTTAAATGTTGTTGAATTGAAGATTGATTGGATCAATTTCATGAAAATTGATTTGGAACAATTTTCCCCAATTTGTTGTGGCTTGGTCGAATTGAACATGAACCCTAATTGTCTTGGATTTTTGATTTTTGTGCATTGGATGAGTTGGAATCATGTTGGGTAATGTTGATTAAAGATTCAATTGGATTGGATTTGCAATTTGACATGTAAACCTTAAAAGCCGAGACTGTCAAAGCATGTAAATTGGGTTTGATTTTGTTAAATTGTGTTGGACATGATTTAATGTTAATTAGCATGATTAATTAGGCTAATTGATGTTTTGGAAATATTGATTTGGGTAATTAATTATGTGATGCACTTTAGTTTAATTAAATTGTGAAATTGGATTTTTTATTTTAATTAAATTGGGCTTAAATGTTGTAAATGGGCTAATTGGGCTTGGTTGTACCAAGTTAGGTTTAGGCTAAATTGGTTGGATCCAATTGGGCCCAAAACTGCTTCCATAAAGCCCAAATGCGACTAATGGACCTTAATAAATTTAATTGGGCCTAACGGGCCTAAATTGATTTCTAGGCTTATGGGGTTACTCCTTGATTGGGCTTCGGTTATTGGGCTTGACCCGAGTTGACCAAAAGTCCACGCCTTAATGTAATTAATTAAAAGCTCATTGGACTTTAATTAAATTGACGTTGGATGTCAATCGGGCTTTGAGACCCGTAACGATTAAATTTGGAATTTAAGTCGTAAAGGTTTATTAATAAAGTGTAGTATTTAATTTGGAATTAAATGGTGAATTAGTATTAAATACAAATTGAATTGGATTTAATTTTGTAGTTTAATTTAATTCAAGAATCCGTACTTTGAGTACTTATTCGCAAAATGAGTTTGACTCGCGCAAAATCAAATCGTTGTTTGAACATTGGATGGTCATTAAAATTATCAGATTAATTAATTTTATTAGATTGATTGATAACATGCTTATGTGAATACATGGTTACGATGTATGAATAATGTATATCGGATGGATATTAGATGGGTGGGGCAATTTTAGAAATTGTTGTAATAAATTTAGAATTTATTAATTGTACCTGCGTGTCCAGCCTATTACCTTCATACTCTATGTATTTCTCTTCTTACCTATTCCCCTCAATGTAAATGAGGTTTCTTTAGAAGTGTAGTGTAAGGGGTAGAAGCAAATACTTGTGCTAGCAGGAGAGAGGAAATGGAGAGATTTGATCTAGGATCAATGTGTTAAGTATCCATCCGCATATCATTATTATTTATTTATACGCGCTTTATTATGTTTTTAGAATGCATGTTTAAGGGTGTATGATGATGAGACCTTAACAAAGATAATAAATTGGTTGCCAATTCGCATGCGAAAAACCATCATATATATTAAGCGTTTTTCCTTCCATTGAGTGATTCTTACTCAAGATCTAAGACTGGCATTGGTTTGTTGACCAAAGTCAAGGCCTTTGTCCGTCGAGGACGTGTTTGAATCATGAAGGCTTTGTTCCATATCAGTGTCTTTTCCAAGTTGTGATTTTTTGGCCAAAGTCAAGATCACTTCTTGTCCATCGACATTGATTAGGAAGCTTTCCAAAGTCAATGGGTCACGCTTAACTGGGATCACTAAGTTTGTTGTGCCAAAGCCAAGGCTTAGTTGATTCAGTGGAAAAAGGTTAGGCAATATATTGGATATATTGGCATATATAAGATATATGTTTCTGACTTGGATATCCCCCTACTGGATCTAGGAATTGGATGGATCCAAT
This sequence comes from Zanthoxylum bungeanum, assembly GCA_019454045.1. Classification (NCBI taxonomy): domain Eukaryota; kingdom Viridiplantae; phylum Streptophyta; class Magnoliopsida; order Sapindales; family Rutaceae; genus Zanthoxylum; species Zanthoxylum bungeanum. The sequence continues at coordinate 175,697 of SKCR01029736.1, forward strand.
TGATCTTAGAGATCTACCTAGTTAATTATCATACAATTTGTTGGCCAAAGTCAAGATTGTGTGATATTTAACGGGATCCTAGCCCACTAGGAAACAGGGTTTCCCAAGTACTAACAGAATGTTTGAGGCTCGCCGAAAAATAGTGGGAGGCAAGAATTGAATTTACAATATTCGTTTAATTACTTGCCATACGCGCTCAATCACAAATATCATTCGTCAAATAAATTAAATGTTAGTTGGACTAATATTTAAATTTTTCTTTTAAATAAAACAGTTGGACTGTATTCAAACAATTCAATTATAGTTGATTATATAATTGGATTATAGTAATCATTATAATAAATAGCACCAAAATCATTGATTAAATAGTTGGACTATTAGAATCAAGATAAAATCGAAAGATTAACATTTAAAACATAATCCTAGGGAAAATGTATTTAAATGGTTTAATTTTCAAATTGGGAATAGTTTCAGGATGGTCCTGAAAACTAATAAGTTACTTTATTTGATAAAATAACATATTAGGCCTAAGCCCGGAGTTCAGCGAATAGTAGAGCATAATCTTTGGAAGATTTATGTGATGATAACTTTAGTGCTTAATCCATTAAGCTTGTCGAAGTAGACTCCTTAATTTCTTATTCAGAAATAAGGATTAGATCCTTAAAGTATGATAATGAAATTGAAGGATTTTCATAGATCTATTCTTAGATATTAGAAGTACTAAAATTGCAATAATAAATCTTGGAGAGTTAATGGCTATTCTCAATGAGACAAAGCCAAAGTTTGCAATAAGGCAAGAAGCGCAAGGCGCACTTTACTTCGATATTCTATAAACCCAAGGCTTGGCCAAAGGCTACTGGAATGTGAAAGGGGCAAAGGCAAAATCATTATATTCTTCTAGGAAGAAAAAGGACATATCCCAAAATGTCTGCCTAAATGTGGCGAACGGGGTCGGTTAGGCTCACATACCAAACTTGAAAATTTTTTATGCTCTCCCTTTGCTTTGGCAAAACCACACCAGCGAGTTCAGTGATATTTTCCTTCTGTTTTGGAAAATATTTCAGCCCGGAATGTCCCCGAAACAGTCCCTGAACAGCCCCTGAACTGCAGTGAAATAGCAGACTGTTTTGTACCCGTTACACGTGCGAACAACACCCAAATAAAACCAGTTTGTGCGTGAACTGCACTGAATATTCAGGTCTGATTTTTCTCTAAAAATCAATCCTAACACAACCCTAAAAATCACTAAGAGTGTTTCCCAAAAACCTGAATTAAAATCAAACAAAATCGAGCCCCAATGAATGGGAAGTGCGTGCGGCAGTGGGCTATAATTTTGCCCACTACTGTGAATGGTGAGAGGAGGGGAAAGAGTTTTCCAACATCACAAGGTCTTCCGAGCTATGTCTCATTACCAACGGAGGGTAGTGTGGCCTACACTTACAAATTAATCTCCAAACGGTTTAGAGATTAATATCACACACCGAATTAATTTCAGGTTCTTCAATTCACTTTCTCAACTTTTGATAGCTTAAAGAAGAGATGGAGGCTAGGGTTTCTAATGCTTAGATCTGAAAAATTAAATCATAATTTTTCTTTTATACATGTGGATAATTTGTTTCATTAAACAAATCAACAACTAGTCTCCCATCTATATCAAATTCGGGCAAGGGGTAGGATTTCTAATTTGATTTTGCATCCAAAATAAACAAATCCTAATCCTTATTCCCTTAGGAAATTTCGGCCAAGGCCTATTATTTTGGCTTGATTTTGTTTCCAAAATAAACAAATCCCATTCCTTATCAATGAGGAATTTTCGGCCATGGTGGGTTTTGAGTTTGACTTTGTTTCTCAAACAAATCCTATTCCTCATCCAATAAGGAATCCTACCATGGTGATGATTTTTGTTTCCAAAATAATTCTTAGCCTTATTAAATTATATCATATATAATTTAATGTTATAATATAGTAATTATCATATAATTATTAATACCTTATATTAACTTTTAATATAAAGTCTCAAAGTGAGTATTTAATATTATTAAACATATTAATAATATTTATTCTTTGTGAGTATATAATTGGACCGTCCAATTATATTAGCTCCGCTAAAGTATATCGAGCTAGCACGGGGACCAAGTGGACCTACGGTTCCGAGCTCCAATAATCTCAAAATACTAATTAAGCTCTTAATTAAATATTCTGAATTATTAACTTCGAATTATTCCACTAAAATTCCGAAGTTGCACTCTCATTGCCGTAGATGAAATATTAAGCCGAACCAAGTCGGTGTCCACCGATATAGTCATTGCATATGAATTGATCCTTCATGAATATCTCGTAATTAGAGCCGGGTCATAATTTCATTTATACCCCTCTAATTATTTTTACCTTAAGTACCATTGATTCTCTAATGAATGATTTATTCATAACTGTTATGAGTATTAATCTTTCTATTTGTAATAGAAAGACTTGAGCGCTCAAATCGTTCAAGTACCGAATCAACCCTTAAGAGAGATACTCATCAACTTCTCGTAAGAAAGAGTGAATTCCATGTCTATGTAAAACGTTCCCAGCTACATAACAGACTATGCCCCCAAAGTACGTAGTTATTGGTTGGGATTTCTACAACAACCTCACCTTTGTAAGTCAAAGGACATATCCCACCATGCAGGAGTTCATACTACACTCAGGATTAAGATCAATCCATATATGACCATCAAGTAGATCGAAATGACTTTCTTTGTTTGATGGATATTATAATAATGTCATTTCTATCTAGGTCCAGTCCTATATGATCACATCATATAAGGTGCCTCAATTCTCATGTCTCTACATGGACGATCTGGATTAAGATCGCCATCTAAATATAGAATGGACCGCAGGAATAGATAAACCACAAACAAAGTACCCGGTTTGTTTGCTCTCTATGGACTATTTAAGATTACTAACTTCAGATTTAAATCCTCTGGTGCATGACACTCATATACCAAGTCTGAAGGTACATAAGTAATCTACGGTATTTATGAAGATATATAATATGCGATATTAAACAAACAATTTGATAAATGAATAATGCATCATTTTATTTCTTACACAAGAAACCGTTTACTTCACATGTAGCTCTAGGGCATACATACCAACAATCTCCCACTTGCACTAGAGCAAATGGGACATGTCACGTAATCCTAGACCATCTAGGTGACCCTCAAAAACTTTAGCCGACAAGGTCTTTGTAAACGGATCAACAAGGTTCTCTAGGGATGCAATCTTTATGACGCTAACGTCTCTTCTCTGCACTATGTCCCTGATGAGATGTATTTTCTCTCTATATGCTTTCCCCTCTTATGGCTTCTTGGTTTTTTGGAGTTTGCCACCGCTCCACTATTATCGCAATAGAGGGTGAGTGGTTTATCTATATCTGTAACAACTTCCAGATCTCCCAAGAATTTACGGAGCCAAACTGCTTCTTTAGCTGCTTCACAAGCCGCTACATATTCAGCCTCCATGGTGGAGTCGGCAATGCAAGATTGCTTTATGCTCCGCCAAACAATATCCCCACCACCTAGGGTGAACACTGATTTAGATGTTGATTTCTTAGAATCGACATCTGTCTGAAAATCAGAGTCTGTATATCCTCTTAGGATCATATCCTCACCAGAATATACTAGCATATAATCTTTCGTTCTCTTAAGATATTTGAGAATGTGTTTCACAGCCACCCAGTGATCCAATCCCGAGTTTGACTGAAACCTACTGACTACTCCCAATGCAAAACAGATGTCCGGTCTTGTGCATAACATGGCATACATGAGACTACCAACTGCTGAGGCATATGGGATACGTCTCATTTCCTTAATGCCCTGAGGTGTCTTAGGAGACTGTTCCTTCGACAAATGAATTCCATGCCGATAAGGCAGATTGCCTTTCTTGGAATTTTGCATTCCGAATCGCACAAGGATCTTGTCGATGTAGGATGCCTGAGTCATATCTAACAGTCGTTTCTTACGATCTCGAAGTATCTGGATCCCAAGAACATAACTCGCTTCTCCCAAATCTTTCATTTGGAATTGATCAACTAGCCAGGATTTTACGTCTGATAATATCCTTACATCATTCCCAATGAGTAAGATGTCATCAACGTATAAGACAAGAAAAACCACATTCCCGTCAATGACGTGCTTATATACACAAGGCTCATCAACATTCTACTCAAAATTATAGGACTTGATGGTTGTATCAAATCTTATATTCCAAGATCGAGATGCCTGCTTGAGTCCATAAATGGACCTTTGCAGTTTGCAAACTTTTTGCTCTTGACCTTGGGTGATGAACCCTTATGGTTGTATCATATAGATACTTTCATCAAGATTGCCATTCAAGAATGCAGTCTTGACGTCCATTTGCCAAATTTCATAGTCATAATATGCGGCTATGGATAGAAGAGTGCGGATGGATTTTAACATAGCTACTGGCGAGAAAGTTTCCTCATAGTCAACTCCCTATTTCTGGGTATAACCCTTGGCCACTAGTCTAGCTTTGAAGGTCTGTACCTTCCCATATGATCCCCTCTTCCTCTTATAGATCCACTTGCAACCTATGGGTTTCACCCCATCAGGTTGGTCTACAAGTTCCCAGACTGAGTTAGAGTACACGGACTCCATCTCTAGGTTCATGGCGTTGAGCCATTCTTCTTTGTCAGAATCATCCATTGCACTACTGTAGGTTAATGGATCATCTATGCCATCGCTGGAGGTGACAATTTGTGCCTCTCCAACCCCTAGGTAGCGATCAGGTTGTCGTACAACCCTCCCACTGCGTCTAGGTGGTAGATCATTCTGACTGGGAAGTATCTGACTATCAGATGTTGAAAGTGCTATGTATTTGTCAACTTTTGTTGACGATGACGCGCTGGTCGAACCAGTAAGTAACTCATCGAGTAACATTTTACTACGAGATTTGAATTCCCTCATATAGTCCTCCTCTAGAAAAGTAGCATTTGTCGATACAAATACTTTGTTATCATCAGGACTATAGAAGAATCCACCCCTAGTTTCTTTCGGGTAGCCTATAAATAGGCACACCTGAGAACGTGGTTCCAGTTTCGTAGTCTTATTCTTCAGCACATGTGCTAGACACCCCCATATGCGGAAATATCGTAAACTAGCTTTACAACCATTCCACAACTCTAAGGGAGCCTTAGAAACATACTTTGATGGAACTACGTTAAGGATATACATTGCGGTTTGCAGTGCATATCCCCAGAATGAACTAGGTAGTTAGCTATAACGAAACATAGATCTCATCATATCTAGTAGGGTTCGATTTCTCCTTTCTGCAACACAATTTTGTTGTGGTGTTCCAGGTGCTGTGAGCTGGGATACTATCCCATGCTCAACTAAGAATTCCTCGAAGTCTCTGTCGAGGTATTCCCCTCCATGATCCGATTGTAGAGTTTTGACTATCGTACCTAATTGGTTCTCACCTCAGCACGATACTCTTTGACCTTTTCAAAGGTATCTGATTTGTGATGCATTAGGTAGACATACCCATATCTTGAATAATCGTCAATGAATGTGACGAAGTATTCATAACCACCTCGAGCTTTTACAATCATTGGTCCACAGACGTCCGAGTGTATTAGCTCTAGTGGTTGACTGGCTCTTATACCTTTTCCAGTAAAAGGTCTCATGGTCATTTTTCCTTCTAAACAAGATTCACAAACTGGTAAAGTCCCGAGCTTTAACTGGGTTTAAGGCTCTGTCCTTTATCAATCTATTTATCCGGTCAAGGTTGATGTGACCAAGTCTAAGATGCCATAGATATGTGTCATCGTGAGAAATCCTTTGCCGTTTCGTTTTTAGTTTTTCAACCTTAAACATTTCAGTGTTGAGCAGTGACTTATGCGTTAACGGTCTTAACACATACAAGTTATTTTATGAGTTTCCTGTGCATATAGCCAATCCATTTCTACCAATAATAACTGAATTGCTATTAAAATAAATAGAATAACCATCATCCATAAGTCTAGAAACAGAAATAAGATTCCTGCGGAAACCAGGAATGAATAACACATTGTTCAAACTTAAATAACTATTATTAATAAAATTTAAACTGGAAACTCCCACTGCTCTTCCTGAAACGGCATCTCCTGTCCCGACCCTCATGGTGTAATCACCTTCAGCAAGGTCCCTCCATGAATCAAGTAGCTGTAAAGAATAACAAACATGGTTAGTGGCTCCGGAATCAATAATCCAAGCGGATTTATCATCCTCCACTAATAGAGATTCAATAACGAGTAAATCATATTTACCTGTTTCCTTTTTCTCCTTTAGCTCAACAAGGTATTTAGGACAGTTCCTTTTCCAATGCCCATTCTTGTCGCAATGGAAACATTTTCCTTTGGGCTTGGTATCCTTGGAGCCTTTCTTGTTCTTCTTCTTTATGGGCTTACCCTTAGCCTTTCCAGTGCCTTTCTTCTTTTTCTTTGCAGATTTAGAAGATTTGGCAACATTTGCCTCTGCACTGGACTTACAAGCATCCACTAGCATGGACTCGTAATGGGTGAGCTCATTAAGCAGTTACGTCAAAGTAAAAGACAACTTGTTCATAACATAGTTGCTTTTAAACTGCAGGAAACTCTTCGGAAGAGTTTCCATAATCATGGTCACCAGGCTACGCTCATCAATACGAGCTCCATAGGTTTCAGCAGTATTGAGATAAGTCATCATCCTTAAGACATGCTCTCGGACTGATGTCCCATCCTTCATCCTAGCAGTCATCGCTGAGACCATGGCCTCATGGCGTTGACGCTCCGAAGGCTGACCAAACACGCCCTGCAATGACTTCATCATATGTGATGCTAGAACCATAGGTTAATGCTTTGCAGCAAGAACCTCTGACATCCGTGCTAGGAAGTAACAGCGGGCTTTCTCATTTGCTTCGACCCATTACTGGTAGGTATCGCGCACAGCTTGGCCACCATTTCTGGCCGGCTCGGGAGGACGTTCCTCCTCATCAGGAAAAACTTAAGGTCTTCACAGACCAGGATAGCGTTTATGTTACTTTTCCACTTAACATAGTTTTCTCCGGTCAATTTATCATTTGAGAGTATGGAAATAATTGGAGAAACCATGGCTGAAAATAAAATAAAACATGCATTTAACATTCATTCATCGCATATTAAAATCATCAAAGAATTTTAGCATAAAATTAAACATGATGCATGAACCATGAATAATGAATAAGAAACCTAAAAGAATTACTATGCCACAGAGATCTATCATCCCACAAGTAAGTGCCGTCGTCGGGTAGGTCAAGTACTCGCATGATAGATTGAGACAATCTCAGCTGTTTTAATATATGCGGGAATAACTCTTATTCCTATTATTAAACAACTACCGTTCGATTTGATCAAGGAATTTCATTACAGTTAATTATTCCTTTGTGAGTGTAACCCGCCGTTTCGGGATTTTTTTTTACTTAACAAGTGAAGTGCCGCCGTAGGGTAGGTCAGTTCACAAGATACATCTAAAATCCCTATCCTTTAGGAACCCAAACTTGATATTGACCTAAAATGGACACCATCCGTAGGGGGACGATAACAAAGCCGTCTCGAGGCGCCTTTTGAATCTCACGTTTTTGACTAACACAGAGATCATGGGATTTACTACTGTCGTATATCCTCTCCCACTCACTATTTTAAACTTAATGTTTCTATCTAAAATATCTAATATTTTATCCTAACTAGTGTGGATAAACTTATGGCGCGACTAAAGCATAATTTATTTACACTAGTTTGTCATAAGTGAGCTAATCAATTTTAACTATTAAAATCATGTCACTAATTTCTCATTAGTCTCTACTAACAGCTTTACTCTTTTAAACTAATTTAATTAGAGTGGTATAAGTGGGCTACAATATTTTAACCCTTAAAATACTAGGCACTTAAAGGTCTAAAATCATGGAATTCTAAATGGTCAAAATTTTAATTAAACATTTTAATAAATCTTAGTGCGTCATAAAATCCAATGGTACGTGGAATTGTATCCCGAGTGCAGACCACATTTCCGTCCATACGGAATCGGCTATGGAATTTATATCCGTGTTTCCATCCTATATACCAATGGAATTTATTATGCACCAATTAAGTCCAATATATAAGAATTCAAGTTTTAGACATTAAATCCCATTAATCTAATTAATGATTTTAATGCATATCAATTTCTAACTTAAACATTTTAAATTACATAAAATCATAATTTTATGTCTATAATGATAATGCATCTATGACAAGGTATGGTAAGTAAAATGCACGAGTGTGCACCCTAGTCTATATGACATGTTATTCAAGAAATTCGAAATAAACATACATATAACATAAAAAAATTATTTTGCATTGATCGGGCTCTTATTTTTCCTATACTAATCTAATTAGTACATAAGATATACCAAGGCATTCCTTGGCCTTCAAATCCCGCTCCAAAGTGGTATTGGCTCCTTTTGCGACTTTCGGTGCTCCATATTACAAAGAATTGAAATTTTACATTGAAAACTAAAATTACAATGAATATGAACAATGGCCTTATGGCCTTACAACCCAAAATCAAAACCAACTACAAAAATAAGAGCCATAAAAATTTACGGCCAATGCAAAATCCATTCATCACATGAAATATCAAAACCATTCATCACATGAACTCAATAATGTGCCCACTTATCTAAACATGCATATCATATTTATAACTCATATAAACATATTAAAACAGAAACTTTAAATGAAAAAGTTAAGAGTTAAGAGCACTTTTCAACCTCGCTCTGATACCAATTGTAGGGAACGCCTTCCCTCGCGCAGCGGAAGCAGTAAGGCTAACAGACTGAACTTGAAAATTTTTCTGCTCTCCATTTGCTTTGGCCGAACCACACCAGTGAGTTCAGTGATATTTTGCTTCTGTTTTGGAAAGATTTCAGCCCCGGAATGTCCCCGAAACAGTCCCCGAACAGCCCCTTGAACTGCAGTGAAATAGCGGACTGTTTTGCACCCGTTACACGCGCAAACAGCACCCAAATAAAACCAGTTTGTGCGTGAACTGCACTGAATATTCAGGTCTAATTTTTCTCTAAAAATCAATCCTAACACAGCCCTAAAAATCCCTAAAAGTGTTTCCCAAAAACCCGAATTAAAATCAAACAAAATCGAGCCCCAATGAATGGGAAGTGCGTGCGGCAGTGGGCTATAATTTTGGCCAACTTCCGTGAATGGTGAGAGGAGGGGAAAGAGTTTTCCAACGTCACAAGGTCTTCCTAGCTATGTCTCGTTACCAACGGAGGGTAGTGTGGGCAACATTCAAAAATTAATCTCCAAACGGTTTAGAGATTAAGATCACACACCGAATTAATTTTAGATTCTTCAATTCACTTTCTCAACTTTTGAGAGCTTAAAGAAGAGATGTAGGCTAGGGTTTCTAATGCTTAGATCTGAAAAATTAAATCATAAATTTTCTTTTATTCTTGTGGATAATTTGTTTCATTAAACAAATCAACGACTAGTCTCCCATCTATATCAAATTCGGCCAAGGGGTAGGATTTCTAGTTTGATTTTGCTTCCAAAATAAACAAATCCTAATCCTTATTCCCGTAGGAAATTTCGGACAAGGCCTATTATTTTGGCTTGATTTTGTTTCCAAAATAAACAAATCTCATTCCTTATCAATGAGGAATATTCGGCCATGGTGGGTTTTTGTTTAACTTTATTTCTCAAACAAATCCTATTCCTCATCCAATAAGGAATCCTACCATGGTGATGATTTTTGTTTCCAAAATAATTCTTAGCCTTATTAAATTATATCATATATAATTTAATGTTCTAATATAATAATTATCATATAATTATTAATACCTTATATTAACTTTTAATATAAAGTCTTAAGTGCGATGTATTTAATATTATTAATCATATATAATAATATTTATTCTTTGTGAGTATATAATTGGACCGTCCAATTATATTAGCTCCGCTAAAGTATATCGAGCTAGCACGGGGACCAAGTGGACCTACGGTTCCGAGCTCCAATAATCTCGAAATACTAATTAAGCTCTTAATTAAATATTTTGAATTATTAACTTCGAATTATTCCACTAAAATTCCGAAGTTGCACTCTCATTACCGTAGATGAAATATTAAGCCGAACCAATTCGGTGTCCACCGATATAGTCATTGCATACGAATTGATCATTCATGAATATTTCATAATTAGAGCCGGGTCATAATGTCTGTTATACCCCTCTAATTATTTTTACCTTAAGTACCATTGATTCTCCAATGAACGATTTATTCATAACTGTTATTTATTAATCTTTCTATTCGTAATAGAAAGACTTGAGCGCTCAAATCGTTCAAGTACCGAATCAACCTTAAGAGAGATACTCATCTACTTCTCGTAAGAAGAGTGAATCCATGTCTATGTAAAACGTTCCCAGCTACATAACAGACTATGCCCCCAAAATACGTAGTTATTGGTTGGGATTGCTACACCAACCTCACCTTTGTAAGTCAAAGGACATATCCCGCCAGGCAGGAGTTCGTAGTACACTCAGGATTAAGATCAATCCATATATGACCATCAAGTAGATCGAAATGACTTTCTTTGTTTGACGGATATTATAAGAATGTCATTTCTATCTAGGTCCAGTCCTATATGATCACATCATATAATGTGCCTCAATTCTCATGTCTCTACATGGACGATCTGGATTAAGATCGCCATCTAAATATAGAATGGACCGCAGGTATAGATAAACCACAAACAAAGTACCCGGTTGGTTTGCTCTCTATGGACTATTTAAGATTACTAACTTCAGACTTAAATCCTCTGGTGCATGACACTCATACCAAGTCTGAAGGTACATAAGTAATCTACGGTATTTATGAAGATATATAATATGCGATATTAAACAAACAATTTGATAAATGAATAATGCATCATTTTATTTCTTAACACAAGAAACTGTTTACTTCACATGTAGCTCTAGGGCATACATACCAACATTGTTGTCTGGGACACAATTGAACAAGACTCGTATATCCACACTTCCGAAGAGTGGGTACTAGGACAAATTTGATTCTATTCAAATAAAGTCTATGAATTTAGTTTATTAGGTAAAGTACCTATAACACTATTACTTGGTAAAAATGCAAATGCTACCGATCTGTTAGCCCTAGTTCATAGTGAAGCAAGTGGGCCCATATCTAGCTAGGCTAGAGGTGGATATGAATATTTCGTGACCTTTACGGATGTGGCATTGTGTTATGGTTGTGTGTTTCTTTAGAAACACAAATCGAAAACTTTTACAGTTTCGCCGCGAAATAGTCAAACAGATCGGCTGAAGTATTAAACTGTCACGGTAAGACCGTAATGGAAAATACTTAAGCAATAAGTTTCTAATATACTTGAAAGAGTATAGTATTCTTTCAATGAGGACTCCTCCAGGAACACGTCAATTTGACGGTGTGTCCGAAAGGATAAACCGAATTTTGTTAGACATGATGAGGTTAATCATGAGTCGCTCTGAGCTACCATTTCCTTCAACGGATAAGCATAAACAGTGCTGGACTTATTTTGAATAAGGTTCCATAAAAATCTGTTTGACAGAATTCATATTAGATATGAACAGGAAAGAAACCATGTTTCCCATTCCTGAATATTTGGGTATGCTAGGCATACGTTTGGAAGATACCAAACTAGAACCCAAATTGGATAAGTGCCAATTGTAGGTTATCCTAGGGAAACCAAAGTATAGTATTTATACAACTCACAAGAGAACAATTTAATTGTTGCTCACCATGCGGTTTTCCTAAGAGGAATACCTATATGCAGTGGTAAGTGGGAGGATAGTAAAACTCGATGAAAATCGGAGTAATACTATTCTAGGCACCGATTCCTTATTGGAACACAAATAGTTCATCAAGGATGAAACTATACCAGTAATCTTCGAATACACAAGAACCGCGTAAGTTGGAGAGAGTCAGAAAATAACCTGGGATATGGGTTTCTGATCTCACCTCATAAAGATGTCAATCTTATTGAGGAACACCAACTGACTACATATAAGGAAGTGATACAAGGTATCGACTCCCTTTTATGGCAAAGTGCCATGGCATCCGAAATGGATTCCATGTATACCAACTATGTTTAGACACTAGTTGATTTACCGCAAGGCATTGTGCCTATTGGTACTATAAGTCTTCAAGGAAGACATACATGGAAGGCAACATACCAACGTACTAAGCTAGGCTTGTAACGGAAAGGTATCGTTATCAACATTGTGTCGATTACGACGAAATCTTTTACCTCTTGCCACAGTAAATCCATTTGGATAATGATTGCTGATGCTGCATGTTTCATTTATGAAATATGTCAGTTGAATGGGAAAATCGTTTTCCTTAAACGGAAACCTTTTGGAGGATGTTTACAACATCCTGTCAGTTTTGTCGTACTAAAACTAGCAAACAAGGTTTGCAGGTTATTCGATCCATTTTTGGATTGAAGCAAGCATTAGGTTCTTGGAATTATCATTTTGATGTAATCATAATTGTATATGATTTAATTCAAAACGAAATGATTCTTTTGTATATAAGGGGGTTAGTGGGAGCGCACTGAAAATCGATGTCCTATAAAAATAATGATAATATGTCATTTCTTGGAAATGATATTCCATAAAACAATCGGCGAAAGCTTGGCTTTCGAGAAAATTCTCCATAGAATTCTTGGGAGAAACAACATTTATTCTAGGATTAAATATCTTCTGGGAAAGATTTAAAATTTGTTAAAACTCTCCGAGAAATCGTACATTGAAAAATATACGTGACCCGGTGTCTCATACCCTTTGAGCATATGGATTCACAATCAGGCCAATCCAAGTGATAGTTGACCGGCGTAAACACACACGTATAACGCAAGCGCACGTATCGTTCAGTAGTATAAAAATATCGATCCCACGAGGACTTAATTCCTACTGTTGTTATTAATTATTGAATCTATTTATTTACAAATATCTAATTGAGGTTGAAGAGAATGATTGTTTGATTGGTTGAAAGTGGTTTTACAAAAATAATAAATAAATAAAAAGACAAAAGAAAATACTAAGGAAAATAACAAAAGATACAAAGATCTAGGGTTGTGAATCCTTCTAATATCATTTAAAAGATGAAGTGATTATTTTATGTTTGTGTAAAATCAGTTTACTAACCTGGAACACTAAATATGCAAAAGCCTCTGTCGATGGTCAGACGCAAATACCCAGTTTAACCCAATTGAACCATATGTCTATGTTAACCAAATTATCTGGATTCATTAAGTTTAAGTTCCAATTATGGCTACCCCGCCCGACAGGTATATTCTTATCCTGTAAGGAAATCTATTAAAGGGTTATCTATCCTCAAGGAAGATCGTGGGCTATTAAGTCTAAGGCTGAAACCTAAAATCCCTATGTCTAGTTCATTTTAGATTTACCACATCAATCTTATTGGTGATCAGACAACAAGAAGCATTAAGCTTAAGATTTAATAAGTAAACCTTTAAATTACCCAAACTATAAAATAATCCCTTATAAACCGGTGATATTAGAATTCATCACAACCCCAGATAACTAACACTAACTAGGGCTAGTAAAAACATAAAAGTAAAAGACATAAGTAAAAGCTGAAAAGTAAATTACAATAAAATAAAATGCTAAGGTAAAAGGAATTACTTTTACTACTAATTTAGATATCTCCCATAAAATAATATATAAACTTGTGATAAATTAACCAACCGACCAGTCTGGCGGTATCCTGATTAGTCAGGTTTAAATCAGATTAAAATTAAATTACCAACCGACCAATATAGCGGTATCCCTTATTAAGTCAATATTTTAAATAGTTAATATATTATTTTTAAGGGAGATTAATCTAAATAGTAACAGTAAAAGAATTACCTTTCACCCTAACTGGAGAAGTTACCTCCTCATGGTAAATAGTAAAGTTGTAAAAAGTAAAAAGTAAAAATTAAATTACTATTATTACAAAAAGTAATTAAAATTATTTACAAAACTAAAAACTAAAAATAAAAAAAACTAAAAACTAAAGAATCTAGAGAGAGAAGCTCTCTCTTTAGAAGGAATTGAAGAGAGAAGAAGGTGCACTGAATTCTGAAATCTCGAGCTCAATTTATAGAAAAATTTGGTTCTAGCGTCGCGACGCCAGGTCCTCAGCGTCGCGACGCCGGAATTGTCGACGTGGCACATTCTGGTTCGCTGGTTTGAAGATTCTGGATAAGATGATAAGGTGACACGTGGCAGAGTGGTTGGGCTTCAATTATTGTGACACGTGGCGGCTTCTGATTGGTCAATGAGATTCTTATCCGCCACGTGTCAGATAAGGATATGATACTCAATTATTGATGCTGACGTGGCGCTGACGTGGCGACGACGTGGCGACACGTGGGAAAGAGACTGTCGGTACCTTGGAATTGCGACACGTGGCGACACGTGTCACGCTGTGATTGGCTGATGCTGACGTGGCAAATTGACTTGGTTGACCTTGTGACGTGGCGGATGATGTGGCGTGACACATGGCGATGTTGACTTTTTGACCGATGACATGGCTGATGACGAGGCGACACGTGTCAACTCTGATGAGTGTCGGCAGCATATGATGATGACACGTGGCACGGCGCACGTTAGCAGATCGGCTGTGATGGTGACACGTGGCACGGCGCATTTTAGCAAAGTCAAACTTTTCTCAGATTCTGATTTGTTGACCCGGCGCACGTTAGCACTGTTCGGCGCATTTTAGACGTCGCGACGCGGAAGTCGGGGCGTCGCGACGCGCAGAAGACCAAAATATCCCTGTTGACGCATTTTTGTCCGTTTTTGCCCCAAATTGCCTTCAATGTTTTCCAAACTTTATTTTATCTACAAAATACACAAAACATATCAAAACGTTCACAAAACTCAAGAAACTATACAAAATATTAGGTCAAATGAGTGGGAAATAGTGATATAAATACCACTCATCAATAGTCACTAGATTGATGTTAAAAACATCCATTAGTATCTTAGAGAACTAAGGATGCTATCTTAAACTATGGAAATGGAAAACTTGAAGTGACTGGGTTCACTGCTGCAAGTTTCCTAACCGATAAGACGACTGTAAGTCGTAACAACAGTATTATACAGTTTGAATAACGGAACAGTGAGCTAGAAATCTTCCAAGCAAGATACTGTTACCGAATAAACAATAAATGCGGGTTATTGCAGCAGCTGAGGCAGCAATAGAAGCCATTTGGGTCGACAATAAATCTAATTAGATTAGATAAGGTTCTATTAGCAGTTGAGCTAGGCTACATCATATGCTAAAGAATTAATGGTCTCATCAACGATCCAGATATATACTTCGATATTCATATGATTCGTTCAGATCATACATCGTGGTGATGTGATGATCGAATAAATCATATCAGACGATAATCTTGCAAATCCACTGACGAAAGCATTTCCTAAGTAATTTGAGCCAACCGTACATAGTTCGGGTGTAGGACACTCGAGTGACTGGCTATAGGCCAAGTGGGAGATTGTTGGACAGTTATGACCCATAGCATCACTATTTGTACAGATCATGGTGTTGTTGTACAAATTAACTATGTGACAAAGGAGATTGCACTCTTATCATTTGTGATTAGATCACCAAGATGTATAAATGATAGGAGGTCCTTATGATTAGTTCCTGGATTGAGATGATATGAGACAATATCAATCCAAGAAGGATTAATCATTAAACATCCCTAGTCAGAGTATTATCGAGATTGGACATCGATAATGCATAAAAGACTATTATTACACTTGTTCGCGTTGTGAGGGCATAACGACATAGTTCTTATATACTTGGGTATAGGATACTCATGCAAGAGTAATGGGAGGTTGTTTTTACCGATGGTACGGGAAATATCTTCGCTCTGGATAGACCCCTACGGAATTCCATTGATAGTATGACTATGTGTCTATGGAAGTCTGAAATCAGGGTAGGTGTATTTGGTCTTAACTTGAGACTTGCACCGCTAATACTTGTGACAATCAATATACTTTGGTTTTGCTCGTCCAGGGATTTAACAGGTTCTGTGTACGTCTTTGCTAGGTATATTGAGAATCGTAGTGTGTTGGGTGTGATGTCAAGACGGAAGTATCACTCCAGTCATATGGAGATGATGATCGCGCAGGGATACAGAACTGGTTCTCTAAGGATTGCATCCATCGGGATAATATGACTTGGTCATGATTATCCGATAATAAAGAGACTAGTTGCTAGTGATCCGATTTATCCTTCGTACGGGGCAGACACTGTACCAGCCCCAGGCCTTGCATGTGATCATCCGATACTAGATCGAAATACACAATATTACGTATACTATGCCTGATATAGATCGCTTATTCCTGTAAGCATGTTTCTGGAGAATTGGGTAGGCATGGCGCTTTGCTAGAAGCCAACCTTGTCTTGTAAATCGGTACAAACGTAGTACTAGGTACTTACGTGTTCGGATAGTCCGACGACCGGATTTACTGCCAATATATCCGGGGATCTCATGGGTCGCTTCCTGAAGATTCACCGATGACGTATGACTCGCACTTTATTAATCTGGGATTAATTACGGAGATATTTTTTCTGGGATAAAATATTATTAAAGAGAGAGAACGATTAATTTGCAATTAATCGATTAAATAATATATTTAATATATTATACGAAATTGGATTTCAACGCGGAATTGAAATTGGATTTTAATTCGGGCGAACGAGTTAATTTAGAATTAATTCGTTAGCGTCGTGAATAGTGATTTCGCTAGGAATAATCATTTAATTACGTTGCAACGGAAAATTAGTTAATTTGGAATTAGCGAACCCGAGCCCGGGAGTGTTTGCGAGCGCACTCACATTTCGAATTCAAGTGCGACACGCAAGTCACATCAAGCATCAAATTGCTAGTCGCATCAAGCATCAAATCAGTAGTCACTTTGATTGATGTGATTTCTAGTCACTTTGAGTGATTGACAACATGTCACTTGTGATTGATGTTAGTTGGTGGATGGCATTAAATGCCTTTTGGCTCCAAAAATTGGTTGACCTTTTTGAAAGGCTAATACCGAATTTTTGGTATATGTATTATTTGGATTTTAGAAATCAAGTAATCAACAAAACACTATCTCTCTCACACTTCTTCTCTCTCACACCCTTTGGGCATTTCTTCTTCATTTTCACTGCAGTTTGCCGTGAGTCATGGAGGAGCAATAGGAAGTTTTGCGGCAAAATTTCCGGAGTGCTAGCACACTTTAGAGTCTTGCGAAGGTGATAGAGAACTGCACCCGTGAGCATGGAATCACATCAAGAAAGCTTGGAGCTTGGAGGTTGATCCATGGCCGAAAATGGTGGACACCAAAACAGTCACTGTCGTGACCACCAAGGAGGGAGAAAAAGTTTTTTGTTCCTCACCGCATCGTTCAACCGCTAGATGTAAGTATTCCGCAACATCCTCGATGTATTCACATGTATGTTTTATGCTTGTTATTCGATCCTTGGGACCGTAGGAATTCTCAACAGTTTGCATGTTATGGTATGACAAAACCATCAGGATGTTGTATGCAAACATCCTCCAAAAGGTTTCCTGTTAAGGAAATTGGTTTTGACCTTCAGCTGCCATATTTCATAAACGAAATATGCAGCACTAGCAAGCATTATCCGAATGGATTTAATCATGGCAACGGGTAAAAGGTTTTGTCATAATCGACATTATGTTGATGATGATACCCTTTCACTACAAGCCTAGTTTTGTACGTTTGTGTGTTGCCAACCATGTTTGTCTTCACCATGAAGACTAATTTGCTACTAGTTGGCACAATGCCTTCTGGTACATTAACCAGTATCCAAACTTGGTTGGTGTACATGGAATCCTTTTCGAACTTCATGGCACCTTGCCATAAAGCGGAGTCGATACCTTATATCGTTTCCTCATACGTAGTCGGTAAATTATCCTCAATAAGATAAATATCTATATGAGGTGAGATCAGAAACCCATACCTCTTAGGTTGTTTTCTGACTCTTTCCGACCTATGCGGTTCTTGTGAATTAGAAGATTATGGAATAGTCTTATCCCTGATGAACTGTTCGTGTTCTGTTAGGGGATCGTTGCCTGGAACAGTAGCACTTCAATTTTCATCGAGTTCTACTTTCTCCATTTACCACTACATTTAGGAATTCCACTTAGAGCAAAAAATATTTTTATTCTCTTGTGAGTTATGGAAATATTATCCTTTGGTTTCCCTAGGATAACCAATCACAAATAGGCACTTATCCGATTTGGGTTGTGGTTTGGTACCATCCAAACATATGCCCGGCATTCTCAAATCTTCAGGAATGAGAAATCCAGTTTCTTTCCTGTCCATATTCAATATGACGGAACCTTATTCAAAATAAGTATTGCACTGTTCAATGTGTATCCCGTGAAGGAAATTGGTAGCTGAGTGCAACTCATCATTAACCTTACCATGTCCAACAAAGTTTAGTGTCTCCGTACAGACACACTACTCTATTGAGGTGTTCCAAGAGGAATCCACTGTGAAAGAATACTATAATCTTTCAAGTAATCGACAAACTTATTGCTCAACTATTTTCCACTATGGTCCAACCGTAATGTTTTAATACTTTTGCGAGTCTGTTTTTCTACTTCGTGTCGAAATTCATTGAATTTATAAAAAGTTTTCGATTTTTGTTTCATACGATACACCCATAACGCGATGCAAAATCCGTAAAGGTTATGATGTATCCATAACCACCTTTAGCCTAGCTAGATATGGGCCCACTTACGTCACTATGAACGAGGGCTAACAGCTCGGTGGGTCGTACATATTTACCGCTAAAAGGCATTTTAGGCACTTTGCCTAATAAATAAGTTTCACAGACATCATATGATTTAGGATCAAATCCGTCCAAGTATCCACTCTTCAAAATTATGGATATACAAGTCTCGTTTAATGTGTCCCAGACAACAATGCCATAAATAAGTCTCATCTGATTTACACAGTTTGAGCTTTTTGTTTGTCATATTATATGTTCGAGATTCATTTATATTCAAAATATAAATGCTGCTATTCACATTTAATGTGTATATCTCAATATCATCTTTATAAACAAAACACCCAGTGGTCTGGAACATAAAGGTATACCCGCAACGGGTTAAACTAGATATAGAGATAATATTTATAGTCAAACTAGGTACATTATAACGGTTTCCTAATTTAAGTACTTGCCCAAATGGCAGTTCCCAAACTTAGGTTCCCATAGCCAAAACAGCGACTCTCGTCCCATTTCTGACTCACAGGTCGATCTCATCTGAAGCCAGTCTCCTGCTTATCAGCAGATCCCGCATATCAGTACATATGTATGTACCACATCCGTATTTTTCGGTGAGCCTCTAACCCTCTATTGAGTACTCATGAAACCCAATTTCCTAGTGGGCTAGGATCACGTTAAATAACGCACAACCTTGATTTTGGCCAACAAGCGGTATGAAACTTAACTAGGTAGATCTCTAATATCAATTGGATCTCATCCAATTCCTAGATCCGGTAGGTGGACCTCGAAGTCCATGATATATCCAATATATATTTCCTAACCATTTCCTCTGAATCAACTAAGCCTTGGCTCTGGCTCAACAAGCTTAATGATTCCAGTTAACCGCAACCCATTAACAGTGGGAAAGCTTCGTAATCCACGTCGATGAACAAGAAGTGACTCTCACTTTGGCCAACAAGTCGCAACTGCCAAAGACATGCGATGTATAAAAAAGCCTTTGTGGTTCAAACACATCTGCGATGGACAATGATCTTGACTTTGGGCAATAAATCAAAGAAAATCTTGGATCTTGAGAAAGAACCACTCAATGAAAGGAAAATGATTAATATTAAAGTGTTTTTCACTTAAATTGACATCCAATTTATTATCTTTGATTTTGTCTCATCATACACCCTTAAATATGCATTCTAAAAGTATAATAAGTCGCGAATAAATTAATAATGATATGCGGATGGATATATAAACACAATTTATTCCTAGAACAAATCTCTCCATTTCCACTCTCTTGCTAACACTTTACATACTTCTACCTAATTACATAATACATTAAAGAAACCACATTTACATTTAGGGGAATTGGTGAGAAGAGAAATACAATGAGATAAGGAGGTGAAAGGCTGGACACGCATGTCCAATTTAAATAAATTCTAAATTTACAATAATTTTCAAAATTGTCCCCACCCTTCTAATATTCATCCGATATACATTATTCATACAAATATATCCAAGTATTCACACAAAGCATGATGTCAATCAATCTTATCCAATTAATTAATATTGATTAATGACCATCCAATGTTCATACAACGATTTGATTTGCGCGAGTCCAACCCGTTTTAGAATAAATACTCAAAGTAAGTATTCTTGAAATATATCGAACTACAATTTTAAATCCAATTTAAATTGTATCCAATACTAATTCGAATTTAATTCCAAATTAAATAATTACACTTATTTTTGTGCCTTAAAGTCTTGGATTCGAAATCCAATCCAATTGGGTCTCAAAGGCCTGATTAGGATCCAATGCCAATTTAATTAAAGTCCAATGGGCTTTCAATTAATTCTTTAGGCATGAGCTTTGGCCAATATGGATCCAACCCAATAGCCATGGCCCAATTAGGAATCACCATATGCCATAAATCAATTTAGGCCTATTAGGCCCAATTAATTATTAAAGGCCCAAAAGTCATATTTGGACTTTATGAAAATGGTTTTAGGCCCAATTGGATCCAACCCAATTTTCCAAAACCAAACTTGGCCCAACCAAGCCCATTAGCCCAAATATAACAAATTAGCCTAATCTAATTTTAAAGACTAATTTATATTATCATAATATTGTAAATATCACATTAATTTCAAATAAAGTGTAATTACCACAATTAATTAATTAATCTAATATTTCCAAAACTTCAATTAAACTAATTAATCATGCTTTAATTATCCAATTCATGTCCAACACAAATTGAAGCAAAATCAATCCATTCAACATGCTCAATCTCACGACAACACATGAAATTAATATCCAATTTTGATTTCAATCTAATTAAATCAACAATTAACATTCAATTTCATGCCAATTAACATATCCAATTATCAAATTTCAAAAATCTCCATGAGTTATTCCTAGGGTTATGTTCGGCCAAGCGAGGAAATTTAGGAAAAATTAATCTAATCAATTTTTCTCAAATCCAATGATGAACAAAACCAATTCATCATCATCTAAACACAACCAATTAACCAATTTGGAAAAATACATACTCCAAGCACAGAATCCCCAAATAAAGTCCATAAATCCTATATTCAAATCATGCTTAGATATGGCTCATGATACCATTGTTAGTGTCCTAGACATGCCAAGAATCTCTAAACATTGATTTAGTGTGTGAATCTATCAAGAAAGTTTGCGGAATAACTTACATTGATCGGTTTGGAATTTCAAAAATTCTTTGTATGTTGGAAGCTCCAAGCTTTGAATATGAATTCCAAACTCAACAGTGAGTTTCCCTATCACCTTGATTTACTCTTTAAGTGCTAGCTTAATAAAATTTTGCAACAAAATTTTCCCTTGGAGATGAAGAACTCACGGCAAAAGGAGGAGGGAGAGGAGAGAGATTTGTGATATATTTCAAAACTTGTCCAAGAAGCTTTAGATGTGTGTAAGATAGCATTAAATGCAACCAACTACTTCCATCACACTTGTGACAAGTTGATGTAAGTTAGTGGGTCCCACCACTTTGAATTCAAAATTCAAGTTGGCTTATACAACACACTTTGGGCTCGGGTTTGTTTAATCCGATTAAACGAATTTTCCGTTGCGACGTAATTAAATCCAATTTAATTAAATAATAATGCCAATTAAAATTATTACGAAAGTCGCTTACGAATTAATTCCAAATTAATTCGGTCACCCGAATTAAAATCTAATTTTAATTCCGCATTGAAATTTGATTTCAATCAATATATCCAATAAATTATTTAATCGATTAATTCCAAATTAATCACGTTCTCTATTCTAGATGAATTTTATCCGATATAAATTATTGCCGTAATTAATCTCAGATTAATTTACTCTTTCATAATTATTCCCAGATTAATTTTGTTCGAGTCAAATGTCATCGATGAATATTTGGGAAGCGACCCAAAAGATCCCTGGATATGTTGGCAGTAAATATGGTCATCGGACTATCCGAAAATATGCGTACCCCGTACCACGTTCTTACCGATTTACAAGACATGGTTGGCTTCTAGAAAAGCACCATGCCTACCAAATTCTCCAGAAATATTCAACGAGGAATAAATAATTTATATCAGGTGTAGTATACAAGGTATTGCATATTACGATCCAGTATCAGATGTCACATGCTAGGCCTGGGCTGGAATAGTGTCTACTCCGTACGAAGAATATATCAGATCACTAGCAACTAGTCACTGTAATCGGATAATCATGACCTAGTCATACTATCCCAATAGCTGCAGCATTTAAGAGTACTAGTTTTGTATCATGCATGATCATCATCTCCATATGACTGAAGTGATACTTCCATCTTGACATCACATCCAATACACTACGATTCTCAGTAAACACAGAAGAGGCGTACATAGAACCTGTTAAAGCTCCAGACGACCAAAACCAAAGCGTACCGATTGTCGCAAGTATTAGCGATGCAAGTCTCAAGTTAAGACCACATACACCTACCCTGATTCAGATTCCCATAGACACATAGTCATACTACCAATGGGATTTCAAGGGGTCTATCCAGAGCGAAGCTGTTCTCGGTCCAACGGCTAACAGAACCTCTTATCACACTTGCATAAGTATCCAATAATTAAATATATGAGAACTATGCCGTTAAGCTTCCATAACGTGCACAAGTGTAATACTAGTCCATTCCGCATTATCGATGTTGAGTCTCAATAATACTATGACTATGGATATTTAATGATTAAACCGTTCGTGGATTAATACTGTCTCATATCTTATTAATCCGGAATTAATCATAAAGACTTTTATCATTTATACATATCCAAGTAATCCAATTACAAAATGATAAAATAACAATTTCCTTTGTCAGATAGTTAATTTGTATAAAAAACACTATGTCTTTTACAAATAGTGATGTTATGGGTCATAATTATCCAACAAATGTATCACCAAAAGATTTTATTTTAGTGATGAATCCCATCTCCACCATCTGTTGGGGTTTCTAGGATTTCTAAGTCGCCCCTCGAAAGTTGTGTAACCATCATGACCTTCCTTAAATTCTGGTCACATCTCTCCAGGGCTTCTTTCGCTTTGTCTCCCTGAAATGCCAGGTGTTGCACATTATAGATTCCGCACTAAATTCTAGGACAATTGTATCCTAACCAAACAGTTGTCATAATCCCGTCCTTCTATTTGAATTCAACGGGAGAGATCTGCATCACATGTGGCACTGATCCTGCCCAATTTGCTCCAATGAAACAGTCAAGATCAACCCGAGCAGCTTATTTAAAGGTTGTTCCATTCCAAACACTTCTTTTCTCACTTCGTCTTCTTAAATGAAACCTCAAAGTTCTTCATTTTTTTTGCAACCTCTAACTTTCAACACCTTCACAAGCTTCTCAGCATCTTCTCTAATTTGAACAAGTAAGTCCCTGATCGGTGCGTAATCACACGTGTAAAACGCAAGCGCACGTATCGTTCAAGTAGTATAAAAAGTATCGATCCTACGAGGACTTAATACCTAAACTATTAATTTATGAAGCCAAATTATTACGAGTACCTAACAGATTGATTGTTTTGATGGGATTGTAACTTTAAAAATTAAAACAAGTAAATAAAATTACGTGAAAATAGATTTAGGAAAATTCAAATTTATAAAACTATCCAGGGTTGTGATTTCTTCCAATATCTAATTAAAGATGAAGTGGTTATTTCATGTTTGTGTAATATATCGGTTTACTAACCTGGAACATGAAATTATGCAAAAGCCTCTGTCGATGGTCAGCTGCACATACCCAGTGTAATCCAATTAAACCATATGTCTATGTTAACCAAATTACCTGGATTCATTAAGATTAAGTTCCAATTATGGTTATCCCCCCCCGCAGGTATATGACTATCCTATAAGGAAATCTATTAAAGGGTTATCTATCTTTAAGGAAGATCGTGGGCTATTAAGTCTAAGGATGAAACCTAAAATTCCTTTATCAAGTTTATTTTAGATTTACCTGATCAATCTTTTTAATGGCCAACAAGAAGCATTAAGCTTAAGACTTAATAAGTAAACCTTTAAATTACCCAAACTATAAAATAACCCCTTATAAACTGGTGATATTGGAATTCATCACAGCCCTAGATAATGGGTTTAGCTACGACACATATTTACAACTAGTAAAAGCTTAAAAAAATAAAAGACATAAAGTAAAATGTTGGAAGTAAAATGTTGGAAAGTAAATAAAGAAAAATACAATAAAATAAATTGCTAGGGTTAAATGATCCACTTTTATTACTACTATTATAGATATCTCTGTTAATATAATATATTAACTTGTGAGATATTTCCAACCAGCCATATAGGCGGTAACCTGAATAAGTCAAATTAAGTTTTAATTACCAACCGACCAACCAGGCGGTATCAATGCTTAGTCAGGTTAAAACTAGTTTATGAATAGTTACCAACCGACCAATATAGCGGTATCCTCATTAAGTCAAGTTTTAAGTAGTTATTATATTATAATTATTAAGAGAGATTAATCTAAATAGCGATAATAAAAGCTTTACATTTCACCCTAGCAGGGGGAAGTTACCTCATCATTTCTGAATAGTAAACACTGAAAAAGTAAAGAAAGTAAATTACTATTACAAAAAGTAAATAAAATTTATTACAGAACTAAAATTAAAACAAACTAGATACAAACTTCTTATTTACTCAAGGATTTACAGAGAGAAAGGTGCATCTGAAATTGAAATTTCGAGCTGAATTTATAGGCGTCAATAGGCCTCACGCATCGCGACGCGCTACCCTCTGAGCATCACGACGCTCCGCAATTTGCGGCGTGGCTTACAGAGGGCTTGACACGTGTCCCGGTGGCTAGGAACGGAATGATTGTGCTGACATGGTGATGACATGGAAATGACATGGTGACACACGGCGATGTGGATTGTCGGCACCATAATATTGTGACACGTGTCATGTGATGATTGATTGATGATGACATGGTAGACTGACTTGGCATGTAGCTGATGTGGACGCCACATGGCGATGGTGATTTTCGGCATCATAGGATGATGACACGTGACACAGCGCACGTTAGCAAATTGTTGGGATGTTGACACGTGGCACGGCGCACGTTAGCAATATTCGGCGCAGGTTAGCAAGATCAAACTTCACAGATTTTGACACGTGTCCCCGATGCATAATCACCTCCAGAGAGTCCTGAAACTTTATTTATCTATAAAATATCACAAAACACATCAAAATATTCACAAAACTCAAGAAACTATACAAAATATTAGGTCAAATGAGTGGGAAATAGTTATATATTTACAACTCATCACACCCCTAAACCTAACATTTTTCTAGTCCTCGAGCAAAACAACAATATAAAATAATAATAAAATTAAACTAAGCCACTTTTGTAGGGATTACGATTGCATTTAGCTAATGCAACAAGCCTTTAAACCTCTAGGTGTCCATTGTGGACGAGTTGTAGTCTCGTGAGGGTTTACAGCAATGATAGCCACAAACACTTTACAAAAGTAAAAAGATAGTAAAACAAATGCACACAAAAGCAAAAAGACAAGAGAAAATAGAATAAAGAAGTTAGTGACTAATCAGGTGAAACTTCTTATCCAAGTCAATAATTGTTTTGTTTCTTTCTAAATTACCAAATAAGTAAATTCTTCGATTATATTTACCATTCTCCATATACACAGCCAACAAAATATTAATAAACTCAATTTACCCACAATAGTCACAAGTGCAGTTGAGAATAAAGTAATATTTTTGTCCTAAAGTTTTATCAGAATTCACACCTTTTTGTAGCAATGGAATAATTTTTTTTTATTATTTATATATAATATCTTCCGTCTATGTAGAGAGCTTTGGGCCAGTGACTCCCAAACCTGTTGGCTTTAGGGCACTAGGTGTTAAGACACCCCTACGGACTTAATTACTCAGACTTCAGATATATATAAATATTTTTGCAACATCCTTGATCTATGTAGCGAGCTTTGGGTCAGTGACTCCCAAACCAGTTGGTTTTAGGGCACTAAGTGTTAAAACACCCCTACGGACTTAATAACCCGGATCTCAGACGTGTTTTTTTAATCCCATCGCTTTTTGAGATGCTTCCTCCAATTAAACTAGAGCACTGGAAATTATAAACTTTTCAATTACAACTCATGTCTGTATGTTACCATGCACATTAATAATACCTGTCAACTAAGCATATGAAGTTCCATTTTAGTCAGTTTTATGGAGAATTCACACATTAAATAATTCAAAGGAAATAAATAAAAATTAACTTGTCCCAAAATAGGTTGAGATACGTCTCAGGAATGGAAATTCCTTACACAGCTATCTCACACCAATTTAACCCAACTAATCAAATGAAAAACATAAAAGCACAAATTTTTTTTATTTTTGTAAATTTTTTCAATTTATTTTTGTTTTTTGAAAATTTAGACTAAAAATAACAACAATAAAAACAAAATACTATTAACCATTCCCCTCCCCCAAACCTAAATGAGACATTGTCCCCAATGTCTTAAACAATAGAATAATAGTTTAGAAGATAGTACCTGATTAGCTAAAATTCTTCATCTAAATGAAAATTAAAGGTTAAGATCCAGATTTATCTGACGCCTCTTACCACGATCATTCTCTGACCAATTTATCTTTGAAATGATAAGGTCAATTTGTGGTTCAAAGGCTAAGATTTGGTCAATTAAATATGGGGCAGTTCTGGTAGTGAAGAGGAGTTCTTTTATAGGTTTTGACATGAACCCATTTCTCTGGGCATCATCAAGAAACACACAAAGAAAATAATAAAATCCATCAATGTTGTAAAGTCCAAGCGATTTTTGGTGTATGTTCAAGTTCGCCCAAGATAGAACTATAAAAATTTCCTCCATTGTGCCCAAGCCACCAGGAAAAGCAATAAAAGCATCAGCAAGGTTAATCATTTCTACCAGTTGTTCAGACATACCTGGCACGATTAGTTCCTCTCCGTTTGATGGTCCAATAAGATTCGCCTCCGCCAAGGGTTTTGGGATGATTACCAAGACTTGACTGCCTTCTTCATGTACAGCCTTTGAAACGATCCCCATTAGTCTAAGATTGCCACCGTCATATACTAAGTGCATATTTCTTTCAGCTAAGACTCGACCCAATTCATGTGTTGTCGCTACGTATTCTGATTTAACACCAACACTAGTACCGTAAAACACGCAGATGTTTTCAACTCGTATTCTTGAAGTGGCTTCTATTTTTATCTGGATGCCTTAAAAAGTACAATGATGAGTTAAATTTATAACACCTGTAAGAGATGAGTAAAAATAATAGCACTAGTACCTACCAAATGACAGTTATTAGTTAAACAATAAAATAAATCGTGATAGTCAAAAAGGTCTTGATCCTATCGGAAAAAATAAAAGAAAACAACAAAACAAATCACAATTATTAGGAAAAGACAAAGAGATATAATATTGACCGGCGTAAACACACACGTATAACGCAAGCGCACGTATCGTTCAAGTAGTATAAAAATATCGATCCCACGAGGACTTAATTCCTACTGTTGTTATTAATTGTTGATACTATTTATTTACAAATATCTAATTATAGGGAGAAGGGAATTGATTGCTTGAAATGATTTGATTTGTAGATTTACTAAATAAATAAAAAGACAAAAGATAAAAGAAAATACTAAGGAAAATAAAAAGATTCAAAGATCTAGGGTTGTGAATCTTTCTAATATCAATTAAAAGATGAAGTAGTTAAATCATAGTTGGGTAAATATTAAATTATTAATCTGGAACACTAAATTATGTAAAAGCCTCTTTCGAATGATCATTTACAAATACTTAGTTTTAATCCAATTGAATCATATGTCTATGTCAATTAAATTACCTAGATTCATTAAGGTTAAGTTCCAATTAAGACTACCCCCGCCCGACAGGTATATTCCTATCCTGTAAGGAAATCTATTAAAGGGTTATCTATCCTTAAGGAAGATCGTGGGTTGTTGAGACTAAGGTTTTAAACTTAAAATCCCTATGTCTAGTTCATTTTAAGTTTACCTAATCAATTTTATTAGTGATCAGTTAATAAAAAGCATTAAGATTATGACTCAACAAATAACTCTTTTAATTACCCCAACTATAATCTAACCTTTTTCAATACGGTGATATTAGAAATCATCACACCCTAGAATACTAACTTAGTTACAACACATAGTTAGGACTAGTAAAACAAAGATAAAAATTACTAAAAAGTAAATGCAGAAAAATAAATAAAATGCTAAGGAAAAAGGAATTAACTTCTACTAAATACTATTTAGAAATCTCCCATAAATATAATATATACTTGTGTGATATTTTAAACCAACCGTCCAGAATGGCGGTATCCTGATTAAGTCAAATTCAAATATACCAGCCATAAGGCGGAACAGAAATATAAACTTAAACCAACCGTCCAGTATGGCGGTATCCTTATTAAGTCCGGTTATAAATAGTTTATATATTATATTTTAGGGAGATTAATCTAAATAGTAATAGTAAAAGAATTACCTTTTTACCTCAGCATAAAGAAGTTACCCCCTCATAGATGGATAGAATTACTACTACAAAACATAAATAAAACTGAATAAAAGAAGCAAATAAGAAGAACTCTCTTTTATTTATAAGGATTTCAGAGGAAGAGGTACATTTGAAACTAAAAATTCGAAATCTATTTATAGGCAAAAAAATCTAATTTTTTATTATTATTTTTCTGATTTTTATTATTTTATTATTTTTTGATTTTTATTTTCTTATTATTATTTTTTTTGGATCGCTGAATTTTCGACACGTGGCATGGTGTGCTAAAAATGACGGCTCGTTGAATCTTTGACACGTGGCAGACGCCCAAAATTACCAAAATACCATTTTTGCTCGGGACGCCCAAAATTACCAAAATACCCTTTTCGTCAATTTTCACAGTTTTGCTCCAAATCACCTCCAGAATGTCCTGAAACTTTATTTCGGTGTCGGGATGTCCAAAATTACGAAAATACCCTTTGTGTCGGGACGCCCAAAATTACCAAAATACCCTTTTTGCCAAATTTCACCAAATTTCACAGTTTTGCTCCAAATCACCTCCAGAATGTCCTGAAACTTTATTTATCTGCAAAATAACACAAAACACATCAAAATATTCACAAAACTCAAGAAACTATACAAAATATTAAGTTAAATGAGTGGGAAATAGTGATACATTTATCACTCATCACACCCCCAAACCTAACATTTTGCTAGTCCTCGAGCAAAATACAAAATAAAATAACATAATAAAATTTAACTAAGCCACTTTCGTAGGGATCACGATTGCATTTAGCATATGCAACAAGCCTTTAAACTCATAGGTGTCCCTAGTGGACGAGTTGTAGTCTCGTGAGGGTTTACAGTAATGATACCCACAAACATTTTATAAAAGTAAAAAGGTAGTGAAACTAATGCACACAAAAGCAAAAAGACAAGAGAAAAGAGAATAAATAAGTTAGTGACTCATTAGGTGAAACTTCTACTCCAAGTTTAGTAGTTGTTTTGTTTCATTCTAAATTACTAAATAAG
This sequence comes from Zanthoxylum bungeanum, assembly GCA_019454045.1. Lineage (NCBI taxonomy): Eukaryota > Viridiplantae > Streptophyta > Magnoliopsida > Sapindales > Rutaceae > Zanthoxylum > Zanthoxylum bungeanum. The sequence continues at coordinate 205,666 of SKCR01029736.1, forward strand.
TAAATTCTCCGATTATTTTTACCATTCTTCATATACACAGCCAACAAAATATTAAACAACTCATTTTTGCCCACAACGGTCATAAGTGCAGTTGATAAGAGAGTAATATTTTTGTCCTAAAGTTTTATCAGATTTCACACCTTTTTGTAGTAATGGAATAAATTTTCTGATTTTTCTGATTTTTTCTTTGATTTTTTTTCTTTTCTCTATTTTTTATTTATATACAATATCTTCCATCTATGTAGCGAGCTTTAGGTCGGTGACTCCCAAACCAGTTGGCTTTAGGGCATCAGGTGTTAAGACACCCCTAAGGACTTAATTACTCAGACTTCAGATATATATATATATATATATATTTTTATTTATTTATTTTCTATCATCTTTTTGATCCATGTAGCGAGTGTTGGGCCAGTGACTCCCAAACCAGTTGGTTTTAGGGCACTAGGTATTAAAATACCCTTACAGACTTAATAACTCGGATCTCAGACATTTTTTTTTTATTATTATTCCATTACTTTTTTTTTGAGATGCTTCTCCAATTAAACTATAGCACTGAATATTACAATCTTTTCAATTTGATCCTATATCCGTATGTTACCATGTATGTTGATAATATCTGCCAACTAAGTGTATGAAGATCCATTTTAGTCAGTTTAATGGAGAATTTACAGATTAAATAATTCAAAAGTGAATAAACAAAAATTAACTTGTTTTGAATTAGGTTTGAAATACGTCTCAGGAGTGGAAATTCCTTACACAGCTATTTCTTACCAATTTCATCTTTTTAGTCAACATAACAACCACATATTTCTACTAGTCATAAAACTATAATTTACAATTTTTTTTTTCAAAGGCTCTCGCTGACGAAAGATTGTTCACAACTAGGACTCCCCACTCAAGGGTTCAAGCGACCAAGTGAACGCACCTTTTTTATACCTTATGGTACGTGCCAACGAATTTATGGTGTGTGACTAACTGTCGAATGGACTTCCCGTTGTAGATTCCCCAGAGGGAAGGTGGAGCGAGGATCACTTAAATACCCAAGCCCCTTAGGCTCTTATCGCTTGTTGTCAGGAATAAATAACGAGTCCTCCAAACTAGTCTGTCACAACACGCTACAAGTGAATGATTATCTAGGTGCCTTCACAGCTTTTCCTTATAAAAAGGTAGTGAGTGAAAGAAGACACCAAACCATCACCTAGCTTTAAATATGCCTTTTGTTTTTATTAATTTTTTAATTTTTTTGTATTTTTCGAAAAATTTTGGACTAAAAATAAAAACACAATACAAACAAGTACTATTAACTATTCCTTACCCCCAAACCTAAATGAGACATTGTCCTCAATGTCTTAAACAGTAGAAGAAGAGTTTAGAAGATAGTACCTGGTTAAATGGGTTGCCTCCCAGCTAGCGCTAAATTTTTCGTCTTCAGCCAGACGTGACTGAAATCTATCTGTCAAGGCGGTTTCAGCGTCGTTTTGGATGTCCGATTAAAGACATTCCCATGTGCGTTGCTTTTGAAAGGTCTTTTCCAACGGTAAGGTAGCAAAAAGAGTTTTGTCTCATTCATTGTTTGTGCCACCTTTTTGATCTTTGTTGTTCCAGTGATTCCTGAAAAGAAAGAAAGAAGATCAGGAGGTCTTGTATGGTGCTTGACTTGGAATGGAAGTTCCATTCTGTCAAACTTCTGGTTGATATCTTTGATTTGTACTCCCCAAAACAGCGATGTTTCTCCTGAATGCTCTGGATTTTTAATAAGTTCAGACATTTGCTCTTCTTCTTGCTCCACCTTTTCTTCACAGATGAATTTTAAAATTTCCGTATTCAGCTCTTCATCTGTCATCTGTGAAATACATGCTTCAAAATTGTCAACCTGAGGATGAAAAGAGATGTCAGATTTTAGGTCTTCATCCTCTGATCTGATTGGCTTAGGTAGATCTTCTTCAAACATCATGGTAAAGCATGCTCCAAGATCTTCATTCTGAGGATGGAAAGTTTCATCCTTCCTTGTTGGTGCAGTTGGTACAAAAAACTCAGTTTCTTCATCTTCGTCAGAGTCAGAATAATAAAAATCAAATTGAGACTTTGTTGGTGCAGGCTCCTGAACTGATACCTCTGATTCTTGATACTTCTCAGCCTCGTCTTCTGTTATGATGTCATGATGAATTTCAGGATATTTGAAGGCTTCTTCAGTAGTATTTGAATTTGCTCCGTGAGATATGTGATTCAGGTTCTCTGTTAATTGTCTAACTTGATCTGTCATTCTCTGTATATACGCTGCTTGACTTTGAATTTGTGCATCAAATAGAGCTTCCAGTTCCTCGAACAAATCTTTGAGCATGTCATTCAACTGATCTTTCTCTGATGGATCTGGTTCATGATGAAGATCGTAGATGGATGGTGGATAAGATGGAAAATGTGATGATTCTACGTACCTTGGTTGATTCCAAAAATTCTGCCACTCTGAAAGGTATATACATTGATCGCTCGGGTGGTTGCCATCACATATTACACATCTCCCCGTTTCATTCTGATGAGAAAATGTAGTATTGCTTGGTTCTGGCTTCCAGTGATAGTTGTTGTGCTTGACAACAGGCCTCAGAAAACTAGACTGTTGCTCCCAGATTTGGAGTGTATCTTCTTCTAGTAAAGCTTGTAATTTTTCAAAATGTTCCATTTTTTTAATCACCTGAAAACAAAAGAAAGAAATAAAAATTACAGATAATAATAAAGAAAATTAGATATAAGTAAATTAGACAGCTTCAAAATTAATAACTCAAGAAAAATAAGTCCCCGGCAACGGCGCCAAAAACTTGACCGGCGTAAACACACACGTATAACGCAAGCGCACGTATCGTTCAAGTAGTATAAAAATATCGATCCCACGAGGACTTAATTCCTACTGTTGTTATTAATTGTTGATACTATTTATTTACAAATATCTAATTATAGGGAGAAGGGAATTGATTGCTTGAAATGATTTGATTTGTAGATTTACTAAATAAATAAAAAGACAAAAGATAAAAGAAAATACTAAGGAAAATAAAAAGATTCAAAGATCTAGGGTTGTGAATCTTTCTAATATCAATTAAAAGATGAAGTAGTTAAATCATAGTTGGGTAAATTATTAAATTATTAATCTGGAACACTAAATTATGTAAAAGCCTCTTTCGAATGATCATTTACAAATACCTAGTTTTAATCCAATTGAATCATATGTCTATGTCAATTAAATTACCTAGATTCATTAAGGTTAAGTTCCAATTAAGACTACCCCCGCCCGACAGGTATATTCCTATCCTGTAAGGAAATCTATTAAAGGGTTATCTATCCTTAAGGAAGATAGTGGGTTGTTGAGACTAATGTTTTAAACTTAAAATTCCTATGTCTAGTTCATTTTAAGTTTACCTAATCAATTTTATTAGTGATCGGTTAATAAAAAGCATTAAGATTATGACTCAACAAATAACTCTTTTAATTACCCCAACTATAATCTAACCCTTTTTCAATACGGTGATATTAGAAATCATCACACCCTAGAATACTAACTTAGTTACAACACATAGTTAGGACTAGTAAAACAAAGATAAAAATTACTAAAAAGTAAATGCAGAAAAATAAATAAAATGCTAAGGAAAAAGGAATTAACTTCTACTAAATACTATTTAGAAATCTCCCATAAATATAATATATACTTGTGTGATATTTTAAACCAACCGTCCAGAATGGCGGTATCCTGATTAAGTCAAATTCAAATATACCAGCCATAAGGCGGAACAGAAATATAAACTTAAACCAACCGTCCAGTATGGCGGTGTCCTTATTAAGTCCGGTTATAAATAGTTTATATATTATATTTTAGGGAGATTAATCTAAGTAGCAATAGTAAAAGAATTACCTTTTTACCTCAGCATAAAGAAGTTACCCCCTCATAGATGGATAGAATTACTACTACAAAACATAAATAAAACTGAATAAAAGAAGCAAATAAGAAGAACTCTCTTTTATTTATAAGGATTTCAGAGGAAGAGGTACATTTGAAACTAAAAATTCGAAATCTATTTATAGGCAAAAAAATCTAATTTTTTATTATTATTTTCTGATTTTTATTATTTTATTATTTTTCTGATTTTTATTTTTTTATTATTATTTTTTTTGGATCGCTGAATTTTCGACACGTGGCATGGTGTGCTAAAAATGACGGCTCGTTGAATCTTTGACACGTGGCAGACGCCCAAAATTACCAAAATACCATTTTTGCTCGGGACGCCCAAAATTACCAAAATACCCTTTTCGTCAATTTTCACAGTTTTGCTCCAAATCACCTCCAGAATGTCCTGAAACTTTATTTCGGTGTCGGGATGTCCAAAATTACGAAAATACCCTTTGTGTCGGGACGCCCAAAATTACCAAAATACCCTTTTTGCCAAATTTCACCAAATTTCACAGTTTTGCTCCAAATCACCTCCAGAATGTCCTGAAACTTTATTTATCTGCAAAATAACACAAAACACATCAAAATATTCACAAAACTCAAGAAACTATACAAAATATTAAGTTAAATGAGTGGGAAATAGTGATACATTTATCACTCATCAAATATTTACAATAATTTACGGCTTGATTGACGTCTATGCTTCAGGGACAAGCTTCCCATCCAATTTTCTTATAAATTGGGAAACAAGGTCTTTTTGAGTCAGATTCCCGAGACTCAACTGTTGTCTTTCCTTTTGGAATTGTGTATATAACACGCGAATTTCGTGATATACATATCCAACGGGATGCGTCTCAAGAGTCTTAGATATGTCATCCAAAGACTCCTTACTCAAGCCATCCCTAATGAAATTAATCTTATATTCGTGGTTATCAGACACCATTATAAAGATCGACAACGGGTATCACAAAACATACGAGCACATTTATAGCATACACTCATTCTTTTGGCTCGTCTATTTTTAGCATAGGTGCTTCTTCCTAAACCAGGTAGATGTGAAATAAAAGTGTCACAAGACTCACCTGCCAATCAGACTCGTGCTTCAATAATCCAACGACTATCAGTATGAATACCTTTGATCATCCGTAGTCTCATCCATTCCAAGCGAGCTTTGTAAAATTTCATAAGAGATTTTTGAGTGAGAGAAGGAAATTACTTGTGAAGATTTACGAGAGCTTCTTCCATCCTGAAATTACTGAACCTATAAAAATTAAAACACACAAAAATCAAACACACCAAATCATAATATATACATAAATTGCATGGGTTACCTCCCAGCTAGCTCTAACTTTAACATCGTTAGCTAGACGTGACTGCCCGAACGTTATGCTACATCTGAAAGCGTCACACTTTCTTTTTGTCGCTCAATTGATTCTCCACAGTAGTGCTTGACACGCTAACTATTAACCTTGAATGTTTCGTTGGTGTTGGGATCAAGTAACTCAATAGCTCCATATGGTAAAACATGAGTGATCACAAATAGACCTAACCACCTTGATTTCAACTTTCCAGGGAAAAGTTTCAAACTTGAATTGTACAACAACACCTGCTACCTTGGTTCCAGCTGTCTGCGCACTATTTTTCGATCTTGCCATTTCTTGGTCTTTTCTTTGTATAATCTGGCATTCTCATAAGCCTGTAGGCGAAATTCCTCCAATTCGTTGAGTTGGTGAAGTTGTTTTTCTCATGCATCTTGTGAATCAAGATTCAACTTCTTTAGTGCCCAGTACGCCTTTTGTTCAAGCTCAACTGGCAGATGGAACACTTCCCAAACACCATTCGATATGGGGACGTACCAATGTGTGTCTTGTAAGCTGTCTGGTAGGCCCATAATACGTCATCCAGTTTCGTAGACCAGTCCCTCCACCTTGATCCAACGGTTCTCTCCAAAATTCTTTTGATTTCCCTATTTGAAACATCAACCTGTCCATTTGACTGTGGATGGTAGGCAGTATCAACTTTTTAAGTAACTCAATATTGGGATAGGAGTGCATCATAGTATTTGTTGCAGAAATGTGTGCCACCATCACTGATAATTTCCCGAGGTGTTCCGAAGCGAGTGAAAATATTATTTTTAAGGAATTTAATCACTACTTTTGAATCATTTGATGGAAATGCAATTGATTCAACCCATTTGGAGGCATAATATACAGCAACCAGTATGCACCTATAGCAAAATCACTAGCATCGCACATCACCTCAAATGGAAGGGTCCAGTCTGGTGCTACAATGATGGGAGCAGAAATCAGCTTATGTTTTAGGATCTCAAAAGCTTCTTGGCTTTCTTTGGTGAAGTTGAAAGGCACATCCTTCTCCAGAAGATTGCACAGAGGTTTAGCAATCTTGGAAAAGTCTTTGATAAATCTCCTGTAAAAACCTGCGTGTCCGAGAAAGCTCCGAATCCCTTTGACAAATGTTGGTGGAGGTAGTTTTTCAATTGTTTTGATCTTTGCTTTGTCTACCTCGATTCCCTTTTATGAGATCTGATGTCCCAGAATGATGCCTTCCCGCACCATGAAGTGGCATTTCTACCATGAAGTGGCATTTCTCCCAATTAAGTACCAGGTTGGTATCTTCGCATCTTTGTAACACATGTTCCAGATTTTGCAAGCAGTGGTCGAAAGAGTCTCCAAACACAGAAAAATCATCTATGAAAACCGTCATACTCTGCTCTAGCATGTCTGAGAAGATGGCCATCATGCAACGTTGAAATATGGCAGGGGCATTACATAATCCAAATGGCATCCTGCGGAAAGCAAAAGTACCATACGAACATGTAAATGTGGTTTTTTCCTGATCTTCTAGGGCGATGGAAATCTGGTTGTACCCTGAGTATCCATCTAGAAAGCAATAGAACTCATGTCCCGCTAATCTGTCCACCATCTGATCAATGAATGGTAGTGGAAAATGAACCTTCCTTGTTACTTTGTTCAGCTTCCGGTAGTCCATGCATACTCTCCATCTAGTTACTGTTCTTGTTCGAATCAGCTCGTTCTTTTCATTTGTGACTACTATAATTCCTCATTTCTTTGGCACACACTACATAGGACTCACCCAACTACTATCTGAGATGGGTTAAATGATGCCAGCATCCAACCGTTTGATGATTTCTTTCGTTAAGACCTCCTTTATGATTGGATTGAGTCTCTGTTGTGTTAGGGTTGGTGCTCGGAGTGCCAATCTGGATCGTATTTATGTCCGATTCATAAATACGAGCAATTGTATTTTCCATAATATTTCTAATTTTAACGGTAGCACCCTTGTCTTTTATAAGCTAATTGCGATTAGATATCTGATTATGATTAGATCAAAACTGAATCTAGTTCAGTAATGAGTGTATATTAGACAAAGACCCTAGGATTTATAGAATAGTGTATAGTTACAATGTAGTTTGTAATTGACATTAGGAAGCGCACCATTAGTTGTATATCCTTAAATAAAGTTCCTGGTCAAGATTTGCTAACACGAGTCGGTTAGTAAAATCTGCTGAGACCAGTAAATATCGTATATCATGACTTGGACCGATGGTTTATCCCAGTGAACCATGAGTCTTGGGAGGCTTGTATAGACATGTAGGTATTTATTTGATAAGACATTGAATGACTCACTGAAGGTTTCCTAATAGATAGTACACCAACGTCAATAGGAACCTTCTCGAGTTGAGCGAGCATAGTGGTCCTTCGACTTGAGATATAACTGTGGATATATGAGCTATCCTCCATAATTTGATGATAGTCACGTCAATGATCTAGTCATGATCAGACCTCCACCTGTTCGTTGGGTGTCGACTGATGCTCATTATATCTTGTGCGTATCAAGATAGGATCTGTCAGTCCTGTGTACAGGGCATAGGCATCCAGCAAGTGTTTGCGATCTAGTAAATCCATGGTCGTGGTATAACTTTGGAAATCAGTTCCGAGTGTTAGATCGTAAATTGAATGTCGATGGTATTAGACCGAACGAATTTGACGTTGTTATCTATATCCCAGGTATAATACGGATGTCTTGTGACGGAGGGATTATACGTATGAAATGACCTCGGCTCGCATAGTTTAACGAGATTATTCGTGGTCGTCATAATCCATGAGTGGGTGGATTATAGACACGAAATTGGATTTCGTGATGGATAGACCTAAACTTAGAGAGTCCCACAACATGAAGTGTACTCGTTGAGCACTTGGACAACTCAATATGAATAATACATATTATTCATAATATTTCACCGGATTAAATGAGTTAATCCAGACAGTTTAATCGGTTAAACGATAACACATGCATTATGGGATTTTGTCTGCTAATAATTATTGCCTATTTGTATTTTATACATAATACGATTAGATACACATTAATTATTTGTCAAATGAGATTTTGACATATGTCATAAATATATGTATTTGTTATTTAATGTAAATAAAAATACATATATGTGTGTTAATTAATTGTTTAATTATTTAAAAGTTAAATAATTAAAATTAAAGCTTATCCATTTGTCATTAATTGAATGATACATGGTGAGTTTTAATTGGACCACTTGGCATGAGTTTGATTACACTTTATTATGTCCTAATATTGGGTTTCTCTAAGGTCACGAGGATCATTTTCAAGCAAGAAATTCATGTGCGAATACTCAAAGAAGTTGTGGAATACTTACAATGATCGGTTGAGGCTGTGGGAGTTTCTAGGTCCATAGGATTGAATACAAGCAATGAAATAAGTGCGAATACAAATCGAGAAAGTCACGGAATACTTACATCGATCGGTTGAGCGAAGCGGAGGCAACAAAAAACGAAATTCTGCCCTCAAGGGACTACTCGGCAGTGGGCAGTAGCAGCTCACTGGTTTGGCGCCATTTGGTCTCTTTCGTCAAGCTCCAAGCTTCGTCGAACGATTCCCGGCTCATGGGTGAGCTTCCCTATCACCTTCGCATGTCTCGTAGTGTGCTAGCACTTGCGATTTTTGCCACAAAAATCCAACTCTTGCTTCCCTTTTTCTTTCCATCATTCGACAGTGTTGGACAAAATGACCCATAGCGTCACTATTTGTACAGATCACGGTGTTGTTGTACAAATTAACTATGTGACAAGGAAATTGCACTCTCATCATTTGTGATTAGATCACCATAAATGTATAAATGAAGAGAGGTCCATATGATTAGTTCCTGGATTGAGAATGATATGAGACAGTATCAATCCCCGAAGGATTAATCATTAAATATCCTTAGCCGGAGTATTATCGAGACAGGACATCGATAATGCGGAATAGGCTAGTATTGCACTTGTGCGCGTTGTGAGGGCACAACGGCATATTTCTCATATATATAAGTATTGGATAATTATGCAAGTGCGATAGGAGGTCGTGTTTCACCGATGGTACGGGAAACAGCTTCGCTCTGGATAGACCCCTCGGAATCCCATTGGTATTATGACTATGTGTCTATGGGAGGCCGAAATCAAGGTAGGTGTGTATAGTCATAACCTGAGACTTGCCATCGCTAATACTTACGATAATCGATAGACTTTAGTCTTGGTGGTACAAGGCTTTAACCGATTCTGCGTACACCACTTCTGGGTTTATCAGAGAGTCGTAGTGTATTGGGTGTGATGTCAAGACGGAAGTATCACTTCAATCATATTGGAGATGATGTCACGCAGGATATGGTATTAGTGCTCTTAAGTGTTGCGCAACCAATCAGGATATTGTGACCAGGTCATGAATATCCGATTATAGAGACTAGTTACCAGACATCCGACATGTGCTTCGGACGGGGCAGACACTTATCCAGCCCCAGCCCTAGCACGTGACTATCCGATACTGGGACGATATGCACAATACTACGGTATACTACGCTTGATACAGATCTATATATTCCTGTAAGAATATTTCTGGAGAATTGGGTAGGCATGACGCTTTGCTAGAAGCCAACCTTGTCTTGTAAATCGGTATAAACGTAGTACGAGGTACTTACGTGTTCGGATAGTCGGACGACCGTATTTACTGCCAACATATCCGGAGATCTCATGGGTCGCTTCCTGAAGATTCACCGATGACGTATGACTCGCACTTAATTAATCTGGGATTAATTCGATGAGAGAGAAAATTAATCTGGGATTAATTACGGAGATATTTTATCTCGGATAAAATATCGTTAAAGAGAGAGAACGATTAATTTGGAATTAATCGATAAATTAATATATTCGATATATTATAACGAAATTAGATTTCGACGCGGAATTGAATTGGATTTTAATTCGGGCGAACGAATTAATTTAGAATTAATTCGTTAGCGACGTGAATAGTGAATTCGCTAGGCGTAATCATTTAATTACGACGCGACGGAAAATTCGTTAATTTCAAACCCGCAACCAAAGTCCAATCCGGGAGTTACCCCATAAGCCCATAAATTAATTTAGGCCCATTAGGCCCAATTAAACGTTAAAGGTTCATTAGTCGCATTTGGGCCTTTTGGAAGCGGTTTTGGGCCTAATTGGATCCAACCAATTTTGGCCTAAACCAACTTTGTACAACAAAGTCCAATAAACCCAATAACAACTTAAAAAGCCCAAATCCAATTTTAAGCCCAATAATTTAATTTCAAAAATTCCAAATTTTCCAATTAAATTACCTAAAGTGTATAGCATTATTAATTGCCCAAATCAAAGTTTCCAAAACATCAAATTTGTCCAATTAATCATGCTTAACATCAATTAATCATGTCCAACATAATTAAATCAAAATCAAACCCAATTCATGCTTCAAGTGTCTCGGCCAAAGAGGGAAATTATGCCCAAATCAAATTCAATCCAATTGAACCAAATTAAACATAAATTCAACATCCCCAAATGATTTGTAAGTCATCCAATGAACAAAAAATCAAAAAACCAAGACAATTTTAGGGATCATATTTTCGGCCATCACAAGCAAATTGGGGAAAATTGTTCCAAACACTTTTTCATCAAATTGATCTAATCAATCATCAATTAAACAACATTCAAGCATTCTAAATCATCCAATTTCATTAAACATGCTCAAAATCAAGTTTACCCAAATTTGTCATGCCCAAAATTTAGGGAAAAATGGATCCAACCAATTTCATGAAATTGATTATGCACAACATCAATTCAACCTCATTCAAGCATACTATACTAAACAATTTAATCATTTCATGCTCAAATTGAGTTTACCCAAATTAAAGTTTTGTCCAACAGACAGTTCACTGCCTCACAAGAAAAAGAAAATGGCGTGAGGAGAGAGGAGAGAAAGAGAGAAGAGATTAGAGTGAGTTGTGTGTGTTTGGCTAAAAAGTGTATCATATACACTTAATCAATTTCTAAAATTGATTTTCCATTTTCTTTTTCCAAAAAATCAAATGGCATTTAAGTTTTGCCAACCACGACATCAACTATTCACATCACACAAGTCAATCAAGTTGTCAAGTCACATCACTCAAAGTGACAAATGATTTGACGCTTGATTTGACGTTAGATGCGACTAGCGATTTGACGCTTGATTTGACGTGCCGCACTCGAATTCTAAATGCGAATGCGCTCGCAAATAATCTCGGGCTCGGGTTTGCTAATTCCAAATTAACAAATTTTTCATTGCGTCGTAATTAAATCTAATTTAATTAAATAATCATGCCTAGCATAATTATTATTCACGTCGCTAACGAATTAATTCTAAATTAATTCATTCGCCCGAATTAAAATCTAATTTTAATTCCGCGTCGAAATCCAATTTCATTTAATATATCAAATATATTAATTTACCGATTAATTACAAATTAATCGTTATCTCTCTTTAATTGATATTTTATCCCAGATAAAATATCTCCGCAATAAATCCCAGATTAATTTTCTCTCTCTTCTAATTAATCCCAGATTAATTTTGAGTGCGAGTCATACGTCATCGGTGAATCTTTGGGAAGCGACCCATGAGATCTCCGGATATGTTGGCAATTAATACGGTCGTCGGACTATCCGAACACGTAAGTACCAAGTACTACGTTTTACCGATTTACAAGACAAGGTTGGCTTCTAGCAAAGCGCCATGCCTACCCAATTCTCCAGAAATATCCTAACAGGAATAATGATTTATATCAAGCGTAGTATACCGTAGTATTGCGTATTTCTGTCCAGTATCAAATGATCACATGCAAGGCCTGGGGCTGGTACAGTGTCTGCCCCGTACAATGCATATATCGAATAACGAGCAACTAGTCTCTTTCAAATCGGGTAATCATGACTAAGTCATATTATCCCGACTGTTTCAACCTTTATAGAGAACCAGTTCTGTATCCCTGCGCGATCATCAACTCCATATGACTGGAGTGACACTTCCGTCTTGACATCACACCCAACACACTACGATTCTCGATATACCCAGAATTTGCATACACAGAAATTGGTTAAAGTCCTGGATGACCTCAACCAAAGTATATTGATTGTCGTATGCATTAGCGGTGCAAGTCTCAAGTTAAGACCAAATACACCTACCCTGATTTCAGACTTCCATAGACACGTAGTCATACTACCAGTGGAATTCCGAGGGGGTCTATCCAGAGCGAAGCTGTTTCCCGTACCATCGGTGAAACACAACCTCTTATTACACTTGCATGAGTATCCTATACCCACACATATGAGAACTATGTCGTTGTGCCCTCACAACGCGCACAAGTGTAATACTAGTCTTTTACGTATTCATCGATGTCCAATCTCGATAATACTCTGACTAGGGGATATTTAATGATTTATCCTTCATGGATTGATACTGTCTCATATCATTCTGAATCCAGGAACAAATCATAAGGACCTCTCATCATTTATATATCTAGGTGATCTAATCACAAATGATAAGAGTGCAATCTCCTTTGTCACATAGTTAATTTGTACAACAACACCGTGATCTGTACAAATAGTGACGATATGGGTCATAATTGTCCAACAATCTCCCACTTGGCCTATAGCCAGTCACTCGAGTGTCTACCACCTGAACTATGTACGGTTCGCTCAAATTGCTGAGAAAAGGTTTTCATCAGCGGATTTTCATGATTATCGTCTGATGCGATTTATTCGATCATCACATCGCCATGATGTATGATCCGAATGAATCAGATGAATATCAAAGTATTTATCTGGATCGTTGATGAGACCATTAATTATTTAGCATGTGCTGTAGCCTAGCTCAGCTGCTAAAAGAACTATATCTAATCTAATTAGATATTATCGACCCCAGAAGGCTTCTATTGCTGCCTCAGCTGTAGCAATAACCCACATTTGTTATTTATTTGGTAACAGTATATTGTTTGGAACCGTTATTCAAACTGTATAGTACCGTTTACGACTTATAGTCGTCTTTATCCATTAGGAAACTTGCAACAGTGATCCCAGTCACTTCAAGTTCTCCATCCCCACAGATTAAGACAACATCCTTAGTTCTCTAAGATACTAACGGATGTTCTTAATATCAATCAAGTGACTATCACTAAGATTGGCATGTTTGTGAATCATATGCTTAAAGCGTATGAGACACCAGGTCACGTACATTTTTCAATGTACGGTTTCTAGGAGATTTTTTATCGAAAGCCAAGCTTTCGCCGATTGTTTATTGGGAATATCATTTCCAAGAAATGACATATTATCATTATTTATATAGGACAACCACTGTCAGTGCGCTCCCATTAACCCTCTTATATACACAAGAATCATTCTCGTTTTGAATTACATCATAAACTATTATGATTACCTCAAAACGATAATTCTAAGAACCTGTGCTTGTTTCAATCCAAACAAGGATCGTTTAACCTGCAAACCTTGTTTGCTAGTTTTGGTACGACAAAACCGACAGGATGTTGTAAACATCCTCCAAAAGGTTTCCTTTTCAGGAAAGCGGTTTTCCCGTTAAGCTGACATATTTCATAAATGAAATATGAAGCGTTAGCAAGCATTATCCAAATGGATATACCATGGCAACAGGTAAAAGGTTGAATCGAAATCAACATAATGTTGATAGCGATACCTTTCCGCTAAAAGCCTAGCTTTATACGTTGGTACGTTGCCATCAATGTATGTCTTCCTTGAAGACTTATAAAGTACCAGTAGGCACAATGCCTTGCGGTACATCAACTAGTATCCAAACTTGTTGATATACATGGAATCCATTTCGGACTCATGACACTTTGTCAAAATAGGGAGTCGATATCTTGTATCACTTCCTCATTCGTAGTCAGTTGGTATACCTCAATAAGATAGACATCTTTATGAGGTGAGATCAGAAACCCATACCCAGGTTGTTTTCTGACTCTCTCCGACATACGCGGTTCTTGTGTATTTGAAGATTAATTGTAATAATTTCATCCTTGATGAACTATATGTGTTCCATTAAGGAATCGGTGCCTGGAATAGTATTACTCTGATTTTCATCGAGTTTTACTATCCTCCCACTTACCACTGAATATCGGTATTCCTCTTAGGAAAACTGCATGGCGAGCAACAATTACATTGTTCTCTAGTGAGATGTATAAGTACTATACTTATGGTATCCCTAGGATAACCTATAATTGGCACTTATCCAATTTGTGTTTTAGTTTGGTATCATCCAAACATATGCCAAGCATACCCAAATTTCCAGGAATGAGAAACTCGGTTTCTTTCCAGTTCATATCTAATATGATATCTGTCAAACAGATATTAATGGAATCTTATTCTAAATAAGTTCTTGCACTGTTAATGCTTATCTGTTGAAGGAAATGGTATCTCAGAGCGACTCATGATTAACCTTTATCATGTCTAACACAATTCGGTCTCTCGGTTTGGACACACCGTCAAATGACGTGTTCCGGGTGGAGTCCTCTTTTGAAAGAATACTATACTCTTTCAATTATATAAGAAACTTATTGCTTAAATATTTTCCATTACGGTCTTACCGTGATGGTATAATACTATAACCGATCTGTATGTCTATTTCGTGTAAAAACTATAAAAGTTTCCAATTTGTGTTCTTCAAAAGAAACACATAACCATAACGCGATGCCACATCCGTATAGGTCATGAAATATTCATATCCACCTCTAGCCTAGGTAGACATGGGCCCACTTTCTTCACTATGAACTAGGACTAACAGATCGGTGGCATTTACACTTTTACCAAGTAAAAGTGTTTTAGGCATAATGCCCAATAAACTAGATTCGTAGACTTTATTTGAATGGTATCAAATCAGTCCTAGTACCCACTCTTCGAAATTGTGGATATACTATTCTTGTTTAATTGTGTCCCAGACAACAATGCCACAAATTAGTTTCTTCCTGATAAAATCAGTTTGAGCTATATATTTTTCATGTTATATATTCGAGATTTATTTATATTCAAAATATAAATTCTGTTATTCATATCTAATGTGTTTATTTCAATATCATCTTTATATAATAAAACACTTTAGTGTTCTAAAATATAAGGGTTCACTCGTAGCGGGTTAGACACTGATATAAAAATAATTTTTCTAGTCAAACTAGTTACATTATAACAATTTCCAAATTTAGGTACACATCCGAAGGTAGACATTTTGGGATATGTCCTTAGGTATCTAGGTAAACTTTAGGTAAACTTAGGTATCTATGATTAAAACAGCGACTTACGTCTCGTTTCCAATCCGCAGATGAATCTCAATTAAAGTCAGTATCCTGTTCAAAATAGATTCTGAACATCAATACATCTATTTCATGTACCACACTAAGTATTTAAAATCTAATTTTAATACTAGTTGTGTACATAATGTTGACAAAAATATTTGAATTCAGAGCCTTGCTCGCCTTCAATTCCTTCATGTCTGCTTTATCCAAACAGAAGACACGCTTCCGCAATCCCGTTTGCCACATTTAAGTAGACATTTTGGGATATGTCATTTATCTTCCTAGAAGATTATAATGATTTTGGTAGCCCAGGATATGTCATTAAGGAGACATTTACGTCCCCAGATATGTTGGCAGTAAATCCGGTCATCGGACTATCCGAACACGTACGTACCTAGTACTATATTTTTACCGATTTACAAGACAAGGTTGGCTTCTAGCAAAGCGCCATGCCTACCCAATTCTCCAGAAATATCCTTACAGGAATATGTGATCTATATCAGGCGTAGTACACGTAGTATTGCGTATTTCGATCCAGTATCGGATGTCACAAACTGGAATTATGTCTGCCCTGTACGAAGCACATATCAGATCTCTAGTAACTAGTCTATATAATCGGATATACATGACCTATTCATAATATCTCGATAGCTGCAGCTTTTAAGAGCACCAGTCCCGTATCCTACGTGACCATCATCTCCACTATGACTGGAGTGATACTTCCATCTTGACATCACACCCAACACACTACGATTCTCAATATACCCAGCAGAGGCGTACACAGAACCTGTTAAAGCCCTGGATGACCAAAACCAAAGTATATTGATTGTCGCAAGTATTAGCGGTGCAAGTCTCAGGTTAAGACCAAATACATCTACCCTGATTCGGACTTCCATAGACACATAGTTATACTACCAATGGAATTCCGAGGGGTCTATCCAGAGCGAAATTGTTTCTGTACCATCGGTAAACACAACCTCCTATTACACTTGCATGAGTATCCTATACCCAAACATATGAGAACTATGCCGTTATGCCCTAACAACGCGCACAAGTGTAATATTAGTCTTTTTCGCATTATCGATGTCCAATCTCGATAATACTCCGACTAGGGATATTTAATGATTATAGCTTCGTGGATTTATACTGTCTCATATCATCTCAATTCGGATCTAATCATATGGACCTTTCATCATTTATATATCTTGGTGATCTAATCACAATTGATAAAAGGGTGATTTCCTTTGTCACATAGTTAATTTGTACAACAACACCATGATCTGTACAAATAGTGACGCTATGGGTCATAACTATCCAAAAATCTCCCACTTGGCCTATAGCCAGTCACTCAAGTGTCCTAAACTTGAACTATGTACGGTTCGCTCAAACTTCTGCTGAGAAAAGGGTTTCGTCAGCGGATTTGCATAATTATCATCTGATGCGATTTATACGATCATCACATCGCCACGATGTATGATCTGAACAAATCAAATGAATAGTGAAGTATATATATGGATCGTTGATGAGACCATTAATTCTTTAACCTATGCTGAAGCCTAGATCAGCTCCTAACAGAACTATATTTAATCTAATTAGATTTATTATTGACCCAAATGTCTTCTATTACTGCCTCAGTTGCAGCAATATTCTGTTTTTATTGTTTATTATCGGTAACTGTAGGAAGATTTCTAGCTCACTGTTCCGTTATTCAAAATGTATAGTATCGTTGTTATGACTTATAGTCATTTTTATTGGTTAGGAAACTTACAGTAGTGATCCCAGTCACTTCAAGTTCTCATTCTCCATAGTATAAGACAACATCCTTAGTTCTCTAAGATACTCAAGGATGTTCTTACCTTTAATCCAGTGACTATCACTTGGATTGGCCTGATTGTGACTCCATATGCTCAAAGCGTATGAGACACCAGGTCGCATACATTTTTTTCAATGTACGAGTTCTCTGAGAGTATTAACAACTTTTTGATCTATCCTAGTAGATCTTTATTCCTAGAATAAAGGTTGTTTCTCCCAAGATTCTACGGAGAATTTTCATGAAAGCCAATCTTTCACCGATTGTTTTATGGGAATATCATTTCCAAGAAATGATATATTATCATTATTTATAGGACATTCATTGTCAGTGCGCTCCCACTAACTGTCATACAGATAGTTTTACTGTGTCCTTTATTAGATCGTATCTAATGCATAACTAATGAGAGTATCTCACAAGTCTCTTAGTTTTATATCTAATATAAAACTTTATATCAAATATAAAAGAAACTGCTCCCACTACTTCCATGGAGAAAAGAAGACTTAAGGATATATAATACTAGAAAGAAATTTACATGCTCCCACTGAACCTATTGATAAAAATGTATTTTCTATATTTCGATAAAACCAGACAATATAACTAATATCATAAATCAAAGAATATAAATTTCTGGAAAACTTACCCGAGTCTACAATAGGCTCTACAAGCTAGTATATCAAACTGTGATCTTAGCAGAATACAAATTCTAAGGCCATTCAAGAATGAACTCTTCAAACTAAGAAATCACGACGAATCTCTCATTCAAAGAAATCACTCAAGAACGCCACTTTGCATTCTTTAGTCAAAATACATAGTTTAATATCAACATTAACCAACAGATCCTTAATTATTCAATCAGTGTGACAAGAGATAAGCTTCCTCAGAATCTACAATAGACTACTGAGTATAACTTTTCTCACTGTCATACTATAAATGTCAAATTTTTATCAAGCTCATTATACTTTTGCTGCGCAAACTATTTGCACATTTTATGAACGTTTCAAAACAAAAGCCTAATCAAGTCCAAAGCTCGATCTTAGTAAGCTATGAATAATCTTAATCCATTGTTCAATGTCTATTTCCGAAATTGATATCAACTATCGCTCCCACTATAAGTTATAGGATTATTTTCTTCCATAAGAAAACATCAAAATCATTAAGTATCAAATACTTTGTAAATGATTCTGACATCCTATTTAACTTATACAGAAATTTTCTAAGGGTCTTTTCATCTTATTAATTATGTAGTTCCATCACAATTTATCACTCTCTCATTTGACTTTACTAAGTCAAGTCGTTTCTACAATTGTCAACATCAAATGTCGACCACCAAGTAATAAAACAATTTTATTACTAGGGATCGTAGAAAATATATTCTATCAAATAGAATACAATATTCCATTGAATAGAATAAATGATAAACCTATCACTCGTACCTCCGAGTTATAAGTACTTTCAATTATATAACCATTATACAAAAGAAAGATTCAAATCTCAAACTTTTCAAGATTCAAATTTTCTACTATACATATCATATATGTAACTGTAGAAACGTATGGAACCTAAATTAAATGGATGAATTAATGTAACTGCAGCATAACCCCAAGAGTATCGAAAAACTAATTCGGTCTCAATATCAACGAATCAAATCATATAAGATTCGATAACTCCCACTGACCAATTCCATCACAATGCAATCCCAGAAGTTTAATACTAAGTAAAAATCACATTCATTAAATAACTTTAGAACAAATTCCCATGAATTCATATGTTTGATCATATCAAACATCTTCGAACAATTCAGAGACATGCAATGAATTTCAACGATATAGTTTTCAACACTACAAATAGAATATCATTGAACCATTAAAAATATTATATCCGTGTAATATTGACAGTTCTTGAACAATTCAAGAAGTTCAACATTTTCTCTATTAGAAACACGTAACTAAGTCATGACAATTCATTAACAGAGTTACGAAGCAAAGAAAACTCTACAAGGTAATTTCTAATTCATTAAACTACACACATCCAATGTATTAGTTTAATAAATCTCGTGGTCCAATGACAATCATCGGTTAAATGAGATTTAATCAAATCCTGAATATAATATTCATTAAATGGATAAGGATATGTGGTGTGAATTCATATCAGGCCATCATTTACCATACGGAACAAACATCCAATACTTTTATGATAAAATCTCATAATGCATAATTCTAAGTCATTTATATTTTACCGAATATTTTTATTAATGTTTATCTTTTAAATAGTGACATTACTAGTCGTATTAAAATATGTAACAACTGTTTTTACAGAACAAGTAACTATCCAATAGTCACAAGTTCTGATATCAAATATCAAAACAGTTATTAAACATTATTTTAATTAACTAGACGGGAGATCTGGTATCCAATACCTACAATTGTCATATTGTGAGAATCAAAATTCTCTATACAGAACTATACACATCTCATTTCTTAAGCTTTATAATTTGCGTTCAATTATTCGCAACAATTGCAAATAATTTATTAGCAAACTGTGTCAGACACGCGACTTCTAAAAGTCACTAAGGCTAAGAAATTTCATTATAAGATACACAAATACTAAAGGGGTTTTCTTAATACCAGTCAATAATATCAAGACATGAACATATTCATGTCAATTCTAACTGCATAAGAAACAGTTCTAACTAGAATGTTATATCATAAGACATATATCCTTTTAGATTACCTAATCATAACTTAGTAACTAAGTCACAAACCATCTTGTTTTTCAAGAAAATCAGAACAACAGTTCCCGATGGTTTCAACTAATCTAACTATATCTAAGTCTACTGTCTTTCTAGAACCTATTCTAGAATGCAACCAAAAGTAAAGTCAGAAAACCTATATATTCACATAATATACTATGTAGTGGATTAGAAGCAAAATTCTATAAACAATATAGAATAAAGGAAAGGAAAGCAATAAATTCCATGAAATTACGCACTGCTTAAGTTATGGATTTTCAACCAAGCAATGTCTCCCACTACTTTATGTAATACCGTAATCCCCAACGGACAATGAGAATTCAATAATTAAATGGAATTCCATAGTGAGAGTAGGATCCCATGAATATATTTCGACTCACAGCTTTGGCACGTTCTCGCCTACGTATATTCATTAGGTAGACAACTCATTGTCAATCACTCACCAGTGACTCCTAGTTTTAGTCATGACCGATTTTCGCTGTGATAGCTTTGGCACATTTACAGGGAGGCGTATCAAGGCTTCACTTGCCAATGAAAAACTCAATCTACCGGTGTAGTCCTGACAGCTTTGGCACATTCAGGATTTCCACTTTCACTTGAATTTGTCTCTTATCATATAAGTTCTACCGGTGCAAATGAATTACCCTCAACCATAACTGCACAGATTTGGCATGATACAGCTACAACATCAGGAAATCATTTACATCCGTATTGACAAGGCGGACCAAGAAACATGTATCCAATACACATTACTTTACAGCCATATTTCAAAGTATGGATTTTCCTATGGAAGCCACACTCTACATCAAATGTAGAATTTTAATCTAAATCATTTTCTAAACATTTCAATTCAACCTTAGGAGACATAATTCAATTTAACTATTAAATTTCATTACATTTCTGTTAGCGTCGAACTGAAAAGTCAAGAAAAATATAAAGATTCAAAGTATGTGTGAACATTAAATTGGATTAAATATCAAATATCAAGCATGAATAATGTAATGGATGAAGCATCAGACCCGCTCTGATACCATTTTTGTTGGGGTTTTGTGCATTGGGCACAGCGGAAGCGCGAGTTCGGGCGAGATCCTATTTTAAAAATTTTTCAAAACACCGAATAAATTATTCAATATCCAATACGAATACTTTATTCATATTTCATCTTAATCTATTTATTTAATATCATATATTAACATAAATATTGTTGAAACTTCACGAAACGTTTATGAAAAATGTTTTTCCGCAAAACTACCTAAAACGTATTTTTGACCGAACCGACTACCTGATACTTATGGAAACTACCCAGGTCAGATCCAATAGTGTCGAGGAAGTTCATAGGCTGCCCGAACAGTGATGAAATCACTGTTTTCACAGCCGTCACTGGGTTGGCTCAAAATCCATCCGGTAACGCCGTTTTTGGCCGTTTTCGCTTATTTCAAGTGGGAAGCACTTTCCGGCAATTGTGCCAACTCCCAAAACTCATCCAAAACATTAGTAAGACATCAATAATATCCCAGAAATTTCTAGTTTAGTCGAATCTGGTCAGAAAACCAAAATAACCAATTTTACAAGCTTTAAATCCAATTTTACAAGATTAATCAAATTAATCAAACACAAATCAAAGTCCCACCACATGAAGCAACCAAGAACAATTCTAGGCTCTTTTAAAGTGGATCAATAACTCTAGAATGGCAACAAAATGTCCAACAATAATTTGAACAAAATTGGAATGAAATTACATTAATTCCATCCTTAAACAAAAGCCCCAATTTTTAGAAATCAAAGGAACCCTAGAATATTTCTAGATTGTCAAGAAAAGAAGAAAAAAAATTTCTTAGGCTTGAGGTGTGAAAAAATTTCTTTGGTTTCCTTCATTTCTTTCCATGGTTTGATCAAAGAAAACCATGGGGACCCTTTTCTATTTGTTTCTGTTGGGAAGCGGCCACTAGTGCGCAGTGGAAAAATAAATAATTAAAATTATGATGCCGCTTTCCCTTTGCCCAAGACCCATTTGTTTTGATTATTCTACAAGCCTAGGCATGTTACTATATATTCTAAGCATAAAACTCATAAAACATGCAAAGAACATAAACCTAAACATGCTAACTATCATAAGAACTCTAATTAAAATAAAGAAAGAAAAAGACTTACTTGAACCGTAGACTCCTCAAGTCCTATCTCCAATCTACAAGTTTTTCTCGAACTCAGCAAGCTCTTGTTGGACAATTATGACCCATAACATCACTATTTGTACAGATCATAATGTTGTTGTACAAATTAACTATGTGACAACGAAGATTGCACTCTCATCATTTGTGATTAGATCACCTAGATATATAAATGATGAGAGGTCCCTATGATTAGTT
Source organism: Zanthoxylum bungeanum (assembly GCA_019454045.1). Lineage (NCBI taxonomy): Eukaryota > Viridiplantae > Streptophyta > Magnoliopsida > Sapindales > Rutaceae > Zanthoxylum > Zanthoxylum bungeanum. The sequence goes on from SKCR01029736.1 coordinate 228,211, forward strand.
CCTGGACGGAGAATGATATGAGACAGTATCAGTCCACGAAGGATAAATCATTAAATATCCCTAGGCAGAGTATTATCGAGATTGGACATCGATAAATACCTAAAAGACTAGTATTACACTTGTGCGTGTTGTGAGGGCACAACATCATAGTTCTCATATATTTGGGTAAAGGATACTCACACAAGTGTAATAGGAGGATGTGTTTTACCGATGGTACGGGAAATATCTTCGCTCTGGATAGACCCCTTCGGAATTCCATTGGTAGTATGACTATGTGTCTATGGAAATCCGAAATCAGGGTAGGTGTATTTGGTCTTAATTTGAGACTTGCACCGCTAATACTTGCGACAATCAATATACTTTGGTTGCGGTCGTCCAGGGCTTTAAAAGGTTCTGTGTATGCCTCTGCTGGGTATATTGAGAATCTTAGTGTATTGGGTGTGAAGTCAAGACGGAAGTGTCACTCCAGTCATATGAAGATGATGGTCACGTAGGATACGGAACTTGTTCTCTTATATGCTCGAGCTATCGGGATATTATGACTAGGTCATGTTTATCCGATTATAGAGACTAGTTGCCAGACATACGATATGTGCTTCGTACGGGGCAGACACAATTCCAGCCCCAGGCCTAGCACGTGATCATCCGATACTGGATCGAAATACGCAATACCACGTATACTACGCTTGATATAGATCGCTTATTCCTGTAAGCATATTTCTGGAGAATTGGGTAGGCATGGCGCTTTGCTAGAAGCCAACATTGTCTTGTAAATCAGTACAAATATAGTACTAGGTACTTACGTGTTCGGAGAGTCCAACGATCGTATTTACTACCAATATATCCGGGGATCTCATGGGTCACATCCCGAAGATTCACAGATGATGTATGACTCGCACTTTAATTAATCTGGGATTAATTTGATGAGAGAGAAAATTAATCTGGGATTAATTACAGAGATATTTTATATGGGATAAAATATTAATTAAAGAGAGAGAACGATTAATTTAGAATTAATCGATAAAATAATATATTTGATATATTATACGAAATTGGATTTCGACGTGGAATTAAAATTAGATTTTGATTCGGGCGAACGAATTAATTTAGAATTAATTCGTTAGCGACATGAATAGTGATTTCGCTAGGCGTATTCATTTAATTATGACGCAACGGAAAATTCGTTAATTCGGAATTAGCGAAACCGAGCCCGAGTGTGTTTGTGAGCGCATTCGCATTTCGAATTCGAATACGGCACGCAAGTCACATCAAGCGTCAAATCGCAAATCACATCAAGCGTCAAATCACATGTCACTTTGATGTGGTTGTTGAAAAAAAGCATTAATGGGCTTTTGCTTTTTGACTTTTTGAAAAATGAAAAGGGTTTTTTGTATTTGATTTTGTAAAATCAAATATATATAAAACATTTTTTTTTATTCACTCTCTCTCTTGGTATACGGTTTCAAGGAAACCCAATTTTTTTCCCTCCTCTCTTTTCTTCTATCTTTCACGGCTTAGAGCCACTTTCTTCTTCTTCGATTTTTTCTGGTTTTTCCGAATTAAAAATATAAGCAAGAAATGATTTTGTTGCAAAATCAAGTGCTAGCACACCATGAGTCTTCCTAAGGTGATAGGGAACCGATTTCGTGAGCTTGGAAGCTTGAAGCTTGGAGCTTCAATGGAGGTCTTCAATGGCCGAATCTTGGAGGAACCAAATCAGTCAAAACCGAGCAGCCCACTGCCATGGAGAGCTGCTGCCGTGACCTTTGAAGAAGCTTGAAGGCCTGTGTTCTTCGTAGCATCCAAACCAATTAATGTGAGTACGTTTCCGCCATTATCCTTTGTGTATTCATGCATTTTCTTGCTTGATTTGATGAATCTTGGGACCTAATTAGAAACCATCAATGGTATCTTGAGCTTGAATCAAGTATGAAAATTTAGGGTTTGAAATTGGTTAAAATCAATTGAAGCATGATTTGGTTAAATTGATTGATTAAGTATGCTTGGATGTTGATTAATTGAAGTTGTGCAAGATCAATTTCATGAAATTTGATTGGATAAAGTTTTCCCCAATTTTTGGTGTTGGCCGAAAATTAAAGAACCTGTAGGACACAAAAACTGAGCGACGCCGTTCCTAGGCTCGCGGCCTAGTTGGGAAGGATTACATAACATGGAGTCGCCACCGGTGTGAACCGGGACAAAGATTTAAGGCCGCACTCACCCCTCGCAAGGGAAGACCTCAAACCGTTGGGTTCGGAATGGTCCCTTACTTATGTCACTTGTAATGAAAGGATTCATGTAATAATTTAACTAAGCTTAAGTAACACTTATTTCCAATAGTATCATGCTTCTAAATTCTCATGTGTAAAATAAAACTCATGTACGCATTTCACATATATCTTACATTTAAATTTGCATGCTAAACATATATCAAGATAGCAACTGGCATACAACTTTACTTGCATATCACATTCAGAAAAAAACACAAGCGCACATATTAACCATACAAGCACACATGGTAAGCATACAAGCACACATATGGGCACTTTTCAAGTGGTACGTGGAATTATAGCCCAAGTACAGACCGCACTACCGTCCATTCAGAATCGGCTACGGAATTTACGTCTGGGTTTCCATCCGATATACCGCAAGAAATAATACTCAAATGTTATCATGACACAAGCATATGAATTGTAATACATCAACATATTTGCATTTATACATGTGGAGATAGCTACTAGGAAAACTATGCATGAAATCTAATGAAAAAGACTCAGTTCAGTGTATTCGCGTTCGTGTAGCGTTCGTAAACGCGTTCGAACGGAAATGAAACAGAATGCTCACGTTTGAGTAGCGTTCGTAAACGCGTTCGAACGGAAATGAAACAGAATGCTCACGTTCGAGTAGCGTTCGTAAACGCGTTCGAACGGAAATGAAACAGAATGCTCACGTTCGAATAGCGTTCGTAAACGCGTTCGAACGGAAATGAGACCTGATGCATGATAAGGCAAAATTTATGCGCGTTCGAGTTGCGTTCGGGAACGCGTTCGAACGGACACGGACCTGATGCATGAAATAGGATGCAATAAACAGAAAATAAAGGGGCGCGGCGAAGCACTGCCGTAAAGGTGACCTTTTGGGGCTCTTGATCTCTCAAAGAGAGGACCTTTAGACCAACATACTAAGCCCATGCGCGTCACATCACATCATGCATACAAACATAAAGACAATCATATTATTCTAAGTATGTCCGATTGAACGTGTCTTGCATCCAACCGAACACACATCAATCGGCGCGGCAAAGCATCGTGGTAAAGGGCTTTAACCCCTCCCCATAGGGGATCTTTCATTCCACTTACTAAGCCCATGCGCTCGATTGAGTCATGCATAAATAAGCAACATGCAGAATTTAAATGACAAAAATAAATACATAAAAGCAACACAAAACAAGAGAAGGTGCCGTTTACTCAAGTGGTACGTGGAGTTGTGTCCCATGTACAGACCGCACTACCGTCCATTCGGATTCGGCTACGGAATTTACGTCTGGGTTTCCATCCTATATACCACAAGAGACGACACTCTTCCATTTCATTCAAGCCACAACATGCTTCCATAAACGACTCTCATGCGAATAGAATGCAATAATAATAATAAAAAAACGAATATAAACTAATGAAAAGGTACCCTCAGGTCTAACCTTTTAAATCATCTCTCGGATGTACGGTACACGATTGTCGGAAGGGTGGATGCTCCGCAACTCTCCCGGTTCACTGGTTCACTGTTCTCGTTCGTTGTCTTACTGTTTTGAGTCGTCGTTCTCCGTCTTTTGCTATTATTTCCTTGTGGTTTCGCTGCCTTTTCCTCTTTATCTTTTGCTTACTGGTTTTTGGTGTCTTCTTCCTGTAATATTTTTTATGTGTGTTGTGTGTGAGTTAGGGACTAGCTAGCTAACTAAGGTTGAGAAGGTTGGTGAAGGCTTCTTTTTATAGGCAAAGGGTTGGGCTTGACAAGGAAAGAGATTTGGCTAATTAAAGAGGGATTTGATTTGGTTTGGTTAAGGGAAGTCAAAGATTGAGGGGGGACAAATCTTGGCTAGATAGGGAAGGTTGAATATTTGATTGGCTTGGTTTAGGAATACAATATTTTAAGTTTGGGAATAATCTTATTAGATTGGAAATATAATTGGTTGATTGATTTTAAGTAGGCATGATTATATTTTGATTTAGTATGTGATTTGTTTAATTTAGGCATGATTTTAGTTTAAGTTGGTAATTGTTTATTTTATGTTTGGTATATGTTTTATTTAATTATTTAATTAATTTAGTTATTATATTATTTAGTTAATGTTTTAATTAATATTTATTTATTTAAATTGGGATGTGTTTTATGGGCTTTGGGGGGCTAATTGGGCTGGATGTGAGGCTAGCAGCAAAACCAGAATTACCGACACCGTTCGAACGCTTCCTCGAACGCGGCACGAACGCTCGCAATCCGTTTGACGTTCGAACGTAAACACGAACGCAGCACGAACGAAAACAGTGAACCTTGTTTATTCTGAATTTCCCTTCCGATGTCCGTTTCCCGTGACCTCCGTGACTTAAAAGGTAGTGTCTCCAAAATGAGACTCATCATAGGGACTTATGTGTAAAAATGCAGTGCCTACAGTCGCCCCCACTTTGATGGGACTTGTGTAATGTGCAACAGTGACAATCCTATCAATGTTATGCAATGCATTTCTACTTACCTGGCTCGCCAGCTGCCACTTGACTTACCATGTGTTGAGTTGCGTTGATTTGGTGGTGAGGTGCTGCGACCCCTGGTTCATTCCCGAACCGTGCTCCATTTTTAGAGTGTCATTCTCGGCCTGTTCCTTCCTGAATTGTATTGAGATGAGGCTTTATTCCTCCCGAGCTTTATTCCCGAACTGTTGAGATGATGCTTTATTCCTCCAAGCTTTATTCCCGAACTGTTGAGATGAGGCTTTATCCCTCCCGAGCTTTATTCCCGAACTGTTGAGATGAGGCTTTATTCCCCTGGGCTTTGTTCCCGAACTGTGTTGATATGAGGCTTTATTCCCCTGGGCTTTGTTCCCAAACTGTACTGACATGAGGCTTTCTTCCCCTTGAGCTTTGTTCTCAAACTTATACTGATATGAGGCTTTCTTCCCCTGGGCTTTGTTCTCAAACTATACTGATATGAGGCTTTCTTCCTCTTGAGCTTTGTTCTCAACTATACTGACGTGAGGCTTTCTTCCCCTTGAGTTTTATTCCCGAACTGTGTTGATATGAGGCTTTATTCCCCTGGGCTTTGTTCCCGAACTGTGTTGATATGAGGCTTTATTCCCCTTGAGCTTTGTTCTCAAACTATACTGATGTGAGACTTTCTTCCCCTTGAGCTTTATTCTCTGATCTGAGCTGACCGTGGCTTTGTTCTTGAACTGTATTGAATGCAGGCTTTCTTCCTGAACTGAACTGAATGCAGGCTTTCTTCCTGAACTGTATTGAGTGTGGGCTTTATTCCCGAACTGTTGAGATGAGGCTTTATTCCTCTCGAGCTTTATTCTCAAACTATACTGACATGAGGCTTTCTTCCTCTGGGCTTTGTTCCCCTGAATGTGTTAACGGTGGGCTTTGTCCCCGAACTGTATTGAATGTGGGCTTTATTCCCGAGTTTGTAGGCTTTCTTCCTGAACTGAACTGAATGTGGGCTTTATTCCCGTACTGAGCTGAATGCATGCTTTCTTCCTGAACCGAACTAGATGCAGGCTTTATTCCTGAACTGTTACTGTAAGGTGGTCCATTCCCGGACCGTTACTGTAAGGTGGTTCATTCCCGAACCGTTACTGTGAGGTGGTTCATTCCCGAACCGTGCTTCCATTCTTGAGTGCCATTCCCGGATTGTTCATTCTTGAACTGTCCATTCCCGGACCATATCTCCATTCTCGGAGTGTCATTTCCGACTTGTTCATTCTTGAACTCTGCTCCATTCTTGGATTGCCATTCTCGGCTTGTTCATTCTCGAGCTGTCCATTCCCGGACTATATCTCCATTCTCGGAGTGCCATTCTCGGCAGAACTGATCTGATGTAATGTGGGCCTCAACCCTGGGACTTATTCCCAAACTGTGTTTGATGTGGGCCTCGACCCTGGGACTCATCCCCAAAACTGATGTTGAAGTGGGCCTCGGCCCCAACTGCTACTGACATGGGCCTCGCCCCCAGATTGATGCTGATGTGGGCCTCGACCCTTGGGACTCATCCCCAAAACTGATTGCTGAAGTGGGCCTCGGCCCCAACTGCTACTGTCATGGGCCTCGCCCCCAGATTGATGCTGATGTGGGCCTCGACCCTTGGGATTCATTCCAAAATTCTGCTGATGTGGGCCTCGGCCCTGGGATTCATTCCCTGGATTCATTCCAAAATTCTGCTGATGTGGGCCTCGGCCCTAAACTGATATTGATATGGGCCTCGCCCCCAGACTGATACAGATACGGGCCTCGCCCCTGTGACTCATTTCTGAAATTGCTGACATGGGCCTCAACCCCGGGATTCATTCCAACACTCTGACGATGTGGGCCTCGACCCTGGGACTCATCCCCAAAACTACTACTCATATGTTACTGATTCTGGTTGTCTTGTCTTTGCCGCTTTCTCTTTTTCTCTTCTGAAACCTGTTATTACAAAACAGAACAAACACAAAAGGGATGCAAAATGTGTTACGTGTATGCATGCATGCATGATTGGGTTTCCTATCCCATTGAGCTAGGTCTTCTGCCAGTATTCTTGGTGGCTGCTTGGTCTTTTGACAAGTCTGTCATCTTCCCTAACCAACATGCATCTATGATGGCTTTTAAATCAAAAGGGAGTTAACATGGTGCATGTATGCATGAGGTGCATGTGATACATGTGATGCATGTGATACAAGAAATATATCAACTCTTTAAAATTTGCACACAAATCGGCCCATCATCATTTTAGAAGTTTTTGGGCTAACTGCCATAGGAGTGGACTCGTCCCAGTTTAAATGGCCCAACGAGTTCTCATCTCATGACAAGGAGTCCAACTAAATCCAAATGGTAATGTTCCGAACACAAGCACAAAGAAAGATAATGCAAACATACAACAATAATTTCTACAATGGCTCATCAACATTTCAGAAGCTTTTGGCCTAATAGTCATAAGGTACGAACTTGCCCCAGTTTAAATGGCCCAACAAGCCCGCATTTCTGACAATAGTCCAACTGCATCCAAATGAGGATGGTCCACAAGCACATATTCAAGGAAATAATTGCTACTTTAGCCAACCCGGTCTATGGGTGGGTTAGTAAGAGTATAGACAAAGGCTCTCACCGACGAAGGATGGCCCACAACTAGGTCTCCCCACTCAAGGGTTCGAGCAACCAAGTGAGCGCACCCCTTTTTATACACTAAGGTACGTGCCAATGAGCTATGGTGTGTGACGGACTGTCAAATGGATTTCCCGTTGTAGATCCCCCAGAGGGAAGGTGGAGCGAGGCTCACTTAAATACCCAAGCCTCTTAGGCTCTTATCGCTTGTTGTCAGGAATAAACAACGAGTCATCCAAATTAGTCTATCACAATAGGCTACGAGTAGATGGCTATCTAGGTGCCTTCACAGCTTTTCCTTCTAGAAAGGTAGTGAATGAAGGAGGACACCAAACCATTACCTAGCCTAAAAATGCCTTTGATTAAACCCTCACTTTATCCACTATAGACACGGTCAATTAAAACATAAATCCAAACATCACAAGTCAATATTTCGGGGCCAATTCTCTATCCCCAGTGGAGTCGCCAGACTGTAGGACACAGAAACTGAGCGACGCCGTTCCTAGGCTCGCGGCCTAGTTGGGAAGGATTACATAACATGGAGTCGCCACCCGGTGTGAACCGGGACAAAGATTTAAGGCCGCACTCACCCCTCGCAAGGGAAGACCTCAAACCGTTGGGTTCGGAATGGTCCCTTACTTATGTCACTTGTAATGAAAGGATTCATGTAATAATTTAACTAAGCTTAAGTAACACTTATTTCCAATAGTATCATGCTTCTAAATTCTCATGTGTAAAATAAAACTCATGTACGCATTTCACATATATCTTACATTTAAATTTGCATGCTAAACATATATCAAGATAGCAACTGGCATACAACTTTACTTGCATATCACATTCAGAAAAAAACACAAGCGCACATATTAACCATACAAGCACACATGGTAAGCATACAAGCACACATATGGGCACTTTTCAAGTGGTACGTGGAATTGTAGCCCAAGTACAGACCGCACTACCGTCCATTCAGAATCGGCTACGGAATTTACGTCTGGGTTTCCATCCGATATACCGCAAGAAATAATACTCAAATGTTATCATGACACAAGCATATGAATTGTAATACATCAACATATTTGCATTTATACATGTGGAGATAGCTACTAGGAAAACTATGCATGAAATCTAATGAAAAAGACTCAGTTCAGTGTATTCGCGTTCGTGTAGCGTTCGTAAACGCGTTCGAACGGAAATGAAACAGAATGCTCACGTTCGAGTAGCGTTCGTAAACGCGTTCGAACGGAAATGAAACAGAATGCTCACGTTCGAGTAGCGTTCGTAAACGCTTTCGAACGGAAATGAAACAGAATGCTCACGTTCGAGTAGCGTTCGTAAACGCGTTCGAACGGAAATGAGACCTGATGCATGATAAGGCAAAATTTATGCGCGTTCGAGTTGCGTTCGGGAACGCGTTCGAACGGACACGGACCTGATGCATGAAATAGGATGCAATAAACAGAAAATAAAGGGGCGCGGCGAAGCACTGCCGTAAAGGTGACCTTTTGGGGCTCTTGATCTCTCAAAGAGAGGACCTTTAGACCAACATACTAAGCCCATGCGCGTCACATCACATCATGCATACAAACATAAAGACAATCATATTATTCTAAGTATGTCCGATTGAACGTGTCTTGCATCCAACCGAACACACATCAATCGGCGCGGCAAAGCATCGTGGTAAAGGGCTTTAACCCCTCCCCATAGGGGATCTTTCATTCCACTTACTAAGCCCATGCGCTCGATTGAGTCATGCATAAATAAGCAACATGCAGAATTTAAATGACAAAAATAAATACATAAAAGCAACACAAAACAAGAGAAGGTGCCGTTTACTCAAGTGGTACGTGGAGTTGTGTCCCATGTACAGACCGCACTACCGTCCATTCGGATTCGGCTACGGAATTTACGTCTGGGTTTCCATCCTATATACCACAAGAGACGACACTCTTCCATTTCATTCAAGCCACAACATGCTTCCATAAACGACTCTCATGCGAATAGAATGCAATAATAATAATAAAAAAACTAATATAAACTAATGAAAAGGTACCCTCAGGTCTAACCTTTTAAATCATCTCTCGGATGTACGGTACACGATTGTCGGAAGGGTGGATGCTCCGCAACTCTCCTGGTTCACTGGTTCACTGTTCTCGTTCGTTGTCTTACTGTTTTGAGTCATCGTTCTCCGTCTTTTGCTATTATTTCCTTGTGGTTTCGCTGCCTTTTCCTCTTTATCTTTTGCTTACTGGTTTTTGGTGTCTTCTTCCTGTAATATTTTTTATGTGTGTTGTGTGTGAGTTAGGGACTAGCTAGCTAACTAAGGTTGAGAAGGTTGGTGAAGGCTTCTTTTTATAGGCAAAGGGTTGGGCTTGACAAGGAAAGAGATTTGGCTAATTAAAGAGGGATTTGATTTGGTTTGGTTAAGGGAAGTCAAAGATTGAGGGGGGACAAATCTTGGCTAGATAGGGAAGGTTGAATATTTGATTGGCTTGGTTTAGGAATACAATATTTTAAGTTTGGGAATAATCTTATTAGATTGGAAATATAATTGGTTGATTGATTTTAATTAGGCATGATTATATTTTGATTTAGTATGTGATTTGTTTAATTTAGGCATGATTTTAGTTTAAGTTGGTAATTGTTTATTTTATGTTTGGTATATGTTTTATTTAATTATTTAATTAATTTAGTTATTATATTATTTAGTTAATGTTTTAATTAATATTTATTTATTTAAATTGGGATGTGTTTTATGGGCTTTGGGGGGCTAATTGGGCTGGATGTGAGGCTAGCAGCAAAACCAGAATTACCGACACCGTTCGAACGCTTCCTCGAACGCGGCACGAACGCTCGCAATCCGTTTGACGTTCGAACGTAAACACGAATGCAGCACGAATGAAAACAGTGAACCTTGTTTATTCTGAATTTCCCTTCCGATGTCCGTTTCCCGTGACCTCCGTGACTTAAAAGGTAGTGTCTCCAAAATGAGACTCATCATAGGGACTTATGTGTAAAAATGCAGTGCCTACAGAACCCTAATGTCTTGGTAATTTTCAATTTTTTGATCATTGGATGACTTAAAACAATTGGGTAATGTTGATTTGAGGTTTAATTGGATTGAATTTTAAATTGGACAAATTTCCCCAAATTCTTAAGGCTTGGCCGAATCTTAAGTGATAAAAAATTCATGGTGTTTTTTGATTATGATTCATTGGATGAGTTGAATTGATTTGGGAAATAATGATTGTGGATTCAATTGGATTGAAACCGAATCGGAAGAAAACAAACCCTTATTGCCGAGAATAAAGAATCATGAAAAAGGGTTTGATTTTGATTAAATTGTGTTGGACACTATTTGATATTAAAGTGCATGATTAATTAGGCTAATTGATGTTTTAGAAATATTAATTGGGTGATTAATTGTGTATTATACTTTGGTTAATTAATTATGGAATTTGGATTTTTATAAGTTAATTAATTGGGTTTAAATTGGATTTGGGCCTTAAAGGTTGTAATTGGGCTTGGTTGTACCAAGTTAGGTTTAGGCCAATTTGGTTGGATCCAATTGGGCCCAAAACCGCATCCATAAAGTCCAATTATGACATAATAGACCTTAATTATTTAATTGGGCCTAGTGGGCCAAAATTGATTTCTGGGCTTATGGGGTAAATCCCGGATTGGATTTTGGTTATTCGGTTTGACCCGAGTTGACCAAAAGTCCACGCCTTGAAGAAATTTGTTAAAAGCCCATTGGACTTTAATTAAATAAACATTAGATGTTAATCGGGCTTAGAGACCCGTAACGATTGAATTTGGAATTTAAGTCATAAAGGTTCGTTAATAAAAGTGTAATATTTAGTTTGGATTTAAATAATGAATTAGTATTAAATAAAAATTGAATTGGATTTAATTTTGTAATTTAATTTAATTCAAGAATTCGTACTTTGAGTACTTATTTGCAAAACGAGTTTGACTCGAACAAAATCAAATCGTTGTTTGAACATTGGATGATCACTAGTTATCAGATTAATTAATTGGATTAGATTGATTGATAACATGCTTGTATGAATACATGGTTGCGATGCATGAATAATATATATCAGATGGATATTTGTCTTGTTGGACAATTTTGGAAATTGTAATAAAATTGATTTATTAATTGGACCTGCGTGTCCAGACTTATCACCTCTACTCTTTGTATTCTCTTCTTACCTATTCCCCTCAATGTAAATGAGGTTTCTTTAGAAGTGTAGTGTAACGGGTAGAAGTAAATACATGTGCTAGCGAGAGAGAGAAAATGAGAGATTTGATCTAGGATCCATGTAAAATATCTATCCATATATCATTATTATTTTATTATATGCGCTTTATTATGTGTTTAGAATGCTTGTTTAAGGGTGTATGATGATGAGACTTTAACAAAGATAATAAATTGGTTGCCAATTTGCACGCGAAAAACCCTCGCTAAATATTAAGCGTCTTTCCTTCTATTGAGTGATTCTCACTCAAGATCCTAGACAATATTGGTTTGTTGGCCAAAGTTAAGGCCTTTGTCTATCGAAGATGTGTTTGAATCACGAAGGCTTTGTTCCATATCAGTGTCTTATCCAAGTTGTGGTTGTTGGCCAAAGTCAAGACCACTTCTTGTCCATCGACATTGATTACGAAGCTTTCCATGGTCAATGGGTCGCGCTTGACTGGGATCACTAAGTTTGTTGTGCCAAAGCCAAGGATTAGTTGATTCAGAAGAAAAAGGTTAGGTAATACATTGGATGTATTGGCATATATAAGATATATGTTTCAGACATGGATGTCCCCCTAGTGGATCTAGGAATTGGATTGGATCCAATTGATCTTAGAGATCTACCTAGTTAATTATCATACAATTTGTTGGCCAAAGTCAAGATTGTGTGATATTTAACGGGATCCTAGCCCACTAGGAAACACAGTTTCCCGAGTACTCGACAGAGGGTTGGAGGCTCGCCGAAAAATAATGGGAGGCAAAAATTGAATTTGCAATATTCGTTCAATTACTCGCCATACGCGCTCAATCACAAATTATTTCGTCGTTAGATTAAATGTTAGTTGGACTAATATTTAATTGTTGTTTTAATAAACAGTTGGATTGTATTATAGTTGATTATATAATTGGATTATAGTAATCAATATATTTGAATTAATTAATTTCAATTTACAGTTGATTTTATAATTGGATTATAGTAATCAATGTAATTGAGGTTAATTAATTTAAATTATATTTGATTGTACAGTTGGACTATAATAATCATTATAATACATAGTACCACAAATCGTTGATTAAATAGTTGGACTATTAGAATCAAGATAAATGAAATATTAGTGTTTAAAACATAATCATGGGTGAAAAATGTATTTAAACGACTATAATTTTCAAATTGGGAATAAAGTTTCAGGATGGTCCTGGAAACTAATAAGTTACTTTATTTGATAAAATAACATATTAGGCCTAAGCCCGAAGTTAAGCAAACAGTAGAGCATGATATTTGGAATATCCATGTGATGACAACTTTAGCGCTTAATCCATTAAGCTTGTCGCGATAGACTCCTTAATTTCTGAATCAGAACTAAGGATTAGATCTTTAAAGTATGATAATGAAATTGAAGGATTTTCATGGACCTATTTTAGATCTTTGAAATACTAAAATTGCAATAAATAATTCTTGGAGAATTAATGACTAATCTCAAGGAGATAAAGTCAAAGTTTGCAATAAGGCAAGTAGCGCAAGGCGCACCTCACTTCGATATTCTGGAAACCCGAGGCTTGGCCCAAAGGCTTCTAGAATGTTAAAAAGGGCAAAGGCAAAATCATTATAATCTTCTAGGAAGATAAATGACATATCCCAAGAAGGAATAGAAGACGAGCAAGGCTCTGACTTCAAAGAAGTTTGTCAACATTATGTTCACTACTAGAATTGAAATTGGATTTTAAATACTTAGTGTGATACATAAATATATATTGATGTTCAGAATCTGTTTTGAACAGGATACTGACTTCAATTGAGATATATCTGCGAATTGGAAACGGGACGAAATTCGCTGTTTTAACCGTAGATACCTGAATTTAGGAACTAACTTCGGGTTAGTACTTAAATTAGGAAACTGTTATAATGTAACTAGTTTGACTAGAAACATTATCTCTATATCGCGTATAACCCGCTGCGGGTGAACCTTTATATTCTAGAACACTAAAGTGTTTTATCATTTAAAGATGATATTGAGATAAACACATTAGATGTGAATAACAGAATTTATATTTTGAATATAAATAAAATCTCAAATATATAACATGAAAAACAAATAGCTCAAACTGATTTGATCAGAAGAAACTAATTGTGGCATATTTGTCAGGGACACTATTAAAAAAGAATCGTATATCCACACTTTCGAAGAGTGGGTACTAGGACTAATTTTATTTTATTCAAATAAAGTCTACGAATCTAGTTTATTGGGCAAAATGCATAATACACTATTTACTTGGTAAAAGTGCAAGTGCCACCGATCTGTTAGCCCTAGTTCATAGTGAAGCAAATGGGCACATGTCTAGCTAGGCTAGATGTGGATATGAATATTTCGTGACCTTTACGGATGTGGCATCGCGTTTAGGTTATGTGTTTCTTTTGAAGAACACAAATAGGAAACTTTCACAGTTTCGACACAAAATAGAAAAATAGATCGGCTAAAGTATTAAACCGTCACGGTAAGACCATAATGGAAAATACTTAAGCAATAAGTTTCTCGTATACTTTAAAGAGTATAGTATTCTTTCAAATGATTACTCCTCCCGGAACACGTCAAATTGATGGTGTGTCCGAAAGGATTAACCGAATTTTGTTAGACATGATAATGTTAATCATGATTCGCTCTGAGCTACCATTTCCTTCAACGGATACGCTAAACAGTGCAGAACTTATTTTGAATAAGGTTCCATAATAATATGTTTGACAGATATCATATTAGATATGAATGGGAAAGAAACTGGGTTTCACAGTCCTGAATATTTGGGTATGCCAAGCATATGTTTGGATGATACCAAATTAAAACCCAAATAGGATAAGTGCCAATTATAGGTTATCCTAGGGATACCATAAGTATTGTACTTATACAACTCACGAGAGAACAATTAGATTGTTGCTCACCATGCAGTTTTCCTGAAAAGGAATACCGATATGCAGTGGTAAGTGGGAGGACAGTAAAACTCGATCAAAATTGGGGTAATAATATTCGAGCCACCGAATCTTAATGGAACATAAATAGTTCATCAAGGATGAAACTAAACCATTAATCTTCGAATACACAAGAACCGCGTAGTCGGAGTGAGTCAGAAAACAACCTGGGGTATGGGTTTCTGATCTCACCTAATAAAGATGTTTATCTTTTGAGGTATACCAACTGACTACGTATGAGGAAGTGATACAAGGTATCGACTCCCCAATTATGACAAAGTGTCATGAATCCGAAATTGATTCCATGTATATCAACCAAGTTTGGATACTAGTTGATGTACCGCATGGCATTGTGCCTATTGGTACTTTATAAGTCTTCAAGGAAGACATACATGGATGGCAACATACCAACGTACTAAGCTAGGCTTGTAACGAAAAGGTAGAGTTATCAACATTGTGTTTATTACGACGAAACCTTTTACCTGTTGCCACGGTAAATTTGTTTGGATAATGCTTGCTAATGCTACATGTTTCATTCATGAAATGTGGCAATTGAAAGCCAAAACCGCTTTCCTTAACGGAAACCTTTCGGAGGATGTTTACAACATCTTGACGGTTTTGTCGAACCATAACAAGCAAACTAGGTTTGCAGGTTATTCGATCCGTAGATGGATTGAAGCAAGCATTAAGTTCTTGGAATTATCGTTTTGATGTAATCATAATGGTGGATGATTTAATTCAAAACGAAAATAATTCTTGTGTATATAAGGAGGTTAGTGGGAGCGCACTGACAATGAATGTCCTGAGTAATGATGATATATCATTTCTTGGAAATGATATTCCCATTATATAATCGGTGAAAGCTTGGCTTTCATGATAACGACTATAAGTCGTAACAACGGTACTATAAAAGTTTTGAATAACGATACTGTGAGCTGGAAATCTTCCAAGCAAGATAATGTTACCGAATAAAAAATAAAAGTGGGTTATTGCTGTAGCTGAGGCAGCAATTGAAGCCTTCTGGGGTCGATAATATCTAATTAGATTAGATATAGTTATGTTAGCAGCTGAGCTAGGCGTAAGCACATGCTAAAGAATTATTGGTCTCATCAACGATCCAGATAAATACTTCGATTATTCATCTGATTCGTTCGGATCATACATCGTAGCGATGTGATAATCGTATAAATCGCATCAGATGATATTCATGCAAATCCGCTGACGAAAGCCTTTCTCAGCAATTTGAGCCAACCATACATAGTTCGGGTGTCAGACACTCGAGTGACTGGCTATAGGCCAAGTGGGAGATTGTTGGACAGTTATGACCCATAGCGTCACTATTTGTACAGATCATAGTGTTGTTGTACAAATTAACTATGTGACAAAGGAGATTGCACTCTTATCATTTGTGATTAGATCACCTAGATGTATAAATGATGAGAGGTCCCTATGATTTGTTCCTGGACGGAGAATGATTTGAGCAGTATCAGTCCACGAAGGATAAATCATTAAATATCCCTAGTCAGAGTATTATCGAGATTGGACATCGATAAATACCTAAAAGACTAGTATTACACTTGTGCGTGTTGTGAGGGCACAACAACATAGTTCTCATATATTTGGGTATATGATACTCACGCAAGTGTAATATGAGGTTGTGTTTTACCGATGGTACGGGAAACAGCTTCGCTCTGGTTAGACCCCTTAGGAATTCCATTGGTAGTATGACTATCTGTTGGTAAATTCTAAGGTCCCAAGATCAAATCAAGACATGAAATTATGTGTGAACACATCAACGGAGGTAGCGGAATACTCACATTGATCGGTAGAGTCGATATGGAGACGATTCAAGCCCAAAAACGCACTGCCATGTAAGCCTACTGCATGCAGTCCACTGCCTACAAAAACAAAAATTAAGTGAAGAAACGGAGCTCCTAGCATCGTCGGATGGATCCCGTCTCATGGTCGAACCTCCCTACCACCTTCGCAAGACTTGTAAGTGTGCTAGCACTTGATTTCTCACCATGAGAAACCACTCTTGCTTCCCTTTAGCTCACGCCCAAACTGGTTCCAAACCAGTGAACACTTTGCTCAATGGGCGTGAGAGAGGAGAGAAAATTTGAGAGAGAAGAAATTGTGTTATGTTAATTAAAATGATTTACCAAAAATCAATTTATATTTATGCCATAATTTATTAAATTAATAATAAAATTATGACACATAACATGCAATGGCTTAGAGTATAAAACACTCACAATTTCCATGCAATAATATTGAGTGCATTGTACACAATCTACATGCAATGACATTGAGTACAATGTACACAATCTACATGCAAAGCATTAGAATGACATGTGTCATGTGGGCCCCACACGTTCCCAAATGAAAGTGGGCCCACGTGCACTCACGCGTTCGGGTTCGATATTTCCGAAATACAGAGCTTACGTCGCGACGTTAATTCAATCGAATTTAAATAAATAATCGCGCCCGGCGAAATTATTATTTACGTCGCTAACGAATTAATTCTCAATTAACTCGTTTGCCCGAATTAAAATCTAATTTTAATTCCGCGTCGAAATCTAATTTCGTCTAATATATCGAATATATAATACATCGATTAATTCCGAATTAATCGTTCTCTCTCTTTAGACGACATTTTATCCCGGATAAAATATCTCCGTTATTAATCCTAGATTAATTTTCTCTCTCTCTTCTTTATAATCCCAGATTATTCAAGAGTGCAAGTTGTGCGTCATCGGTGGATTATCGGGAAGCGACCCATGAGATCCCCGGATAATCTGGCAGTAAATACGGTCGTCGGAGTATCCGAATCACGTACGTACCAAGTACTATGTTCTACCGATTTACGAGACAAGGTCGACTCCTAGCAAAGCACCAAGTCTACCTAATTCTCCGGACATATCCATTAAATAAGAATATCTAGATCTGTATCAAGCGTAGTATACAATTGTATTGTGCATATCGGCCCAGTATCGGATAATCACGTGCTAGGGCTGGGGCTGGATAAGTGTCTGCCCCGTCCGAAACACATATCGGATGTCTGGTAACTAGTCTCTATAATCGGATATTCATGACCTGGCCATAATATCACGATTGGATGCGCATCACTTAAGAGCACTAATACCGTATCCTGCGTGACATCATCTCCATTACGACTGGAGTGACACTTCCGTCTTGACATCACATCCAATACACTACGATTCTCTGATAAACCCAGAAGAGGTGAACACAGAACCAGTTAAGATCCCCAACCACCAAAACCAAAGTTTACCGATTGTCGTAAGTATTAGCGATGCAAGTCTCAGGTTAAGACTATACACACCTACCTTGATTTCGGCCTCCCATAGACACCTAGTCATAATACCAATGGGATTCCGAAGGGTCTATCCAGAGCGAAGCTGTTTCCCGTACCATCGTGGAAACACGACCTCCTATCGCACTTGCACAAGTATCCAATACTTATATATATGAGAACTATGCCGTTGTGCCCTCACAACGCGCACAAGTGCAATACTAGTCTATTCCGCATTATCGATGTCCAGTCTCGATAATACTACGACTAGGGATATTTAATGATTAAACCTTTGGGGACTGATACTGTCTCATATCATTCTCAGTCCAGGAACTAATCATAGGGACCTCTCTTCATTTATATATCTATGGTGATCTAATCACAAACGATGAGAGTGCAATTTCCTTATTACATAGTTAATTTGCTACAACAACACAATGATCTGTGCAAATAGTGACGCTATGGGTCATATTATCCAACAATCTCCCACTTGGCACGTAGCGAGTCACTCAAGTGTCCTACACTCGAACTATGTACAATTCGCTCAAATTGCTGAGGAAAGGTTTTCGTCAGCGGATTTGCTTAATTATCGTCTGACGCGCGATTTACACGATCATCACATCGCCACGATGTATGATCCGAACGAATCAGATGATACAGAAGTATATATCTGGATCGTCGATGAGACCTTTAATTCCTTAGCCTATGCTGACGCCTAGCTCAGCTGCTAACAGAACTTTATCTAATCTTATTAGATTTATTTTCGACCCAGATGGTCTTCTATTGCTGCCTCAGCTGCAGCAATGATCCGCATTTGTTGTTTATTCGGCAACAGTTATCTTGCTAGGAAGATTTCCAGCTCACTGTCCGGTGTTCAAAAACTTTATAGTACCGCAGTATTTACCGGTTTGGAAACTTGCAGCAGTGATCCCAGTCACTTCAAGTTCTCCATCTCCATAGTTTAAGACAACATCTTTAGTTCTCTCAGATACTAACAGATGTTCTTTAATCTTCAATCCAGTGACTGTCACTTGGATTGACCCGATTGTGACTCCATATGCTCGAAGCGTATGAGACACCAATACAAGTACATTTTAAATGTACAATTTCCCAGAGAGTGTTAACAACTCCAAATCTATCCCAGTAGATCTTTATTCCCTGAATAAAGGTTGTTACTCCCCAGAATTCTACGGAGAATTTCTATTGAAAGCCAAGCTTTCACCAATTGCTTTATGGGAATTTCACTGTCAGTGCGCTCTCCCACTAACCTCCTTATATACACAAGAATTATTTAGCTTTGAATCAAATCATAAATCATTATGATTATTTCAAAATAACAGTTCCAAGAACCTTATGCTTGCATCAATCCAAACATGGATCGAATAACCCGCAAACCTGGTTTGTCGGTTATACAAAATCGTCAGGATGTTGTAAGCATCCTCCAAAAGGTTTCCTTTTCAGGAAAGCGATTTTGATTTGTAACTGACATATTTCATCAATGAAATATACAGTTATCAACAAGCATCTTCAAAATGGATTTATCATGGCAACAGGTAAAAAGGTTGAACCGTTAATAACATAATGTTGATAACGCTACCTTTCCGTCAAAAGCCCTGCTTTGTACGTTGGTATGTTGCCTTCCATGTATGTCTTCCTTGAAGACCTTTTAATGTACCATAGGCTCAACGCCTTGTGGTACAACAACTAGTATCCAAACATAGTTGTTATACATGGAATCCATTTCGGACTCATGGCACTTTGCCATAACATGGAGTCGATACCTCGTATCACTTCCTCTAAACGTAGTCAGATGGTACACCACCATAAGATTGACATCTTTATGGGGTGAGATCAGAAACCCATACCCTAGGTTGTTTTCTGACTCTATCCGATCTACTAGTTTCTTGTGTATTTGAAGATTAATGGTATAGATTCATCATAGATGAACTGTTTGTGTTCCATTAAGGACTTCGTGCCTTGATCAGTATTCTCCGATTTTCATCGAGTATCACTATCCTCCCACTGACCACTGCATATCGGTATTCCTCTCAGGAAAACCGCATGGTGAGCAACAATTATATTGTTCTCATGTGGGATTTACAAGTACTATATTTAAGGTTTCCCTTAAGATAACCTATATTGGCACTTTATCCAATTTGGGTCCTTAGTTTGGTATCATCCAAACGCTATGCCTGGCATACCCAATTTATCAGGAATGAGAAACCTCGTTTCTTCCCTGTTCATATCCTATATGATATCTGTCAAACAGATTTATATGGAACCTTATTCTAAATAAGTTTTGCACTGTTAATACATATCCTGTTGAAGGAAACAGTAGCTCAGAGCGACTCGTGATAAACCTTATTATGTCCAACAAAATTCGGTTTTTGGTTCGGACACACCGTTTAACTAACGTGTCTCGGGAGGAGTCCTCATACGAAAGAATATCGTACTCTTTCATTTACGTATGAAACTTACTGCTTAAGTATTTTCCATTACGGTTTCACCGTGGCGGAATAATACTATAGCCGATCTGTTTGTCTACTTCGTGTCGAAACTCTAAAGTTTCCGATCTGTGTTCTTCAAAAGAAACACATAACCACAACGTGATGTCACATCCGTTAAGGTCACGAAATATTCATGTTCACATCTAGCGCAGCTAGATATGGGCCCACTTACTTCACCATGAATAGGGCTAACAGATCGGTGGCCCTTTTCACTATTACCAAGTAAATAGTATTTTAGGTATATTACCTAATAAACTAGATTCGCAGACCTTATTTGAATAGTCAAAACAGTCCTAGTACCCACTCTACAAAAGTGTGGATATACGAGTCTTGTTTAATAAACTAGATTCGTAGACCTTATTTGAATAGTCAAATCAGTCCTAGTACCCACTCTTCAAAAGTGTGGATATACGAGTCTTGTTTAATTGTGTCCCAGACAACAATGCCACAAATAAGTCTCCATTGATCAAATCAATTTGAGCTATTTATTTGTCATTTTATATGTTTGAGATTTTATTTATATTCAAAATATAAATTCTGTATTTATCTCAGTATCATCTTTATATATTGAAACACTTTAGTGTTCTAGAATATAAAGGTTTTATCCGCAATGGATTAAACACTGATATAGAGATAATGACTCTAGATAAACTAGTTACATTATAACATTTCCTAATTTAAGTACATACCCAAAGGGTAGTTCCTAAACTTAGGTATCTGCGGTCGAAACAGCGACTTTCGTCCCGTTTCCAATTCGCAGAGAAATCTCGGCTTGAAGCCAGTATCCAGCTCACAGCGGATTCTGAACGTCAATACATATATTTTATGTACCACACTAAGTATTTAAAATCCAATTTTAATACTACTAGTGAACATAACTTTGACAAATATTTTAAAGTTAGAGCCTCGCCCTTTCTTTAATTCCTTCGTGTCTTCCATATCCAAATGGTAGTCACTTTGGGATATGTCAATTATCCTTTTCAATATTTCACAAACCTTTGGCCAAGCCTTGGGTTTCGGAATATCGAAACGATGTGCACCTTGTGCTACATGCCCTAATTGCAAACTTTGACTTTTCTCCACTAGAATAGTCAATTAATTCTCCAAGAATTATTAATTGCAATTTTAATACTTTTAAATCTAAAGATAGATTTATTGTAAGTATATTAATTAAGCACTAAAGTCATCATCACATAAATCTTCCAAAGACTTTATGCTCTACTATTTGCTTAATTATGGGCTTAGTAATAAGTTATTTTATCAAATAAATTAACCTATTATTAATTCCCAATAGAAAATTAAATCATTTAAAATATTTAATCCAATGATTATATATTTTAAATATTCAACCTTTCAATTCTTTACTTGATTTTAATAGTCCAACTATTTAATCAAATTATTAAGGTACTATTTATTATAATGATTACAATAATCCAATTATTTAATCAACTATAATTTTATTGATGACTATAATCCCATTATAAAATCAACTATCATTTGATTCAATTATATTGATTACTATAATCCAATTACAAAATCAACTATATATTGAATGAGTTTGTATATAGTCCAACTATATATATTTATTAAAACAACATAAAATATTAGTCCGACTAATACTTTTGATTAATATGACGAGTAAAATATAAATGAGCGTGTTTAGCGAGTATTCGAACGAATGTTGCAAATTCAATACTTGCCTCCCACTATTTTTCGTCGAGCCTCTAACCCTCTGTGGAGTACTCGGGAAACCGCGTTTCCTAGTGGGCTAGGATCCTATTAAATAACACACAACCCTGACTTTGGTCAATAAAAAGCTGTATGCTATTTAACTAGGTAGATCTCACAGATCAATTGGATCTCATCCAATTCCTAGATCCGGTTAGGTGGACATCCAAGTCCGAAACATATGTGTAATGTCAATGTATCCAATACATTTTCCTAACCCTATCCTCCGAATCATCTAGGCCATGGCTTTGGCCAAAAACAAACCTAATGATTCCAGTTAAGCAGGACCCATTGACGAGGAAAGTTTCGTAATCAATGTCATTGGACAAAAAGTGATCTGACTTTGGCCAATAAAAATCACGATTTGGACAAGACACCGATATGCAACAAAACTCTCATGATTCAAGTACATCCTTGATTGACAAAGGTCTTGACTTTGGTCAAAAACAAACCAATGCCAACTTCGGATCTTGAACAAGAATCATTCAATGGAAGGATATTTGCTTAATATAGATTGAGGGATTTTCGCGTGCAAATTGGCTACCAATTTAATTATCTTTGTTAAGGTCTCATCATCATACACCCTTAAACATGCATTCTAAATACATAATAAAGCGAGTATGAAATAAAATAATAATGATATGCGGATGGATACTTAACACACATTGATCCTAGATCAAATCTCTCCCTTTCTCACTCAAGCTAGCACTTGTACTACTTCTACCCGTTACACTACACTTCTAAAGAAACCTCATATACTAGAGGGGAATAGGTGAGAAGAGAATACAAAGAGAAAGAAGGTGATAAGGCTGGACACGCAGGTCCAATTTAATAAATCGAATTTATTACAACAATTTCTAAAATTGCCCACCCGACTAATATCCATCCGATATACATTATTCATTCAACACAACCACGTATTCACACACATAAGCATGCTATCAATCAATCTAATCAAATTAATTAATCTGATAATTAAGTGATCATCCAATGTTCAAACAACGATTTGATTTTGTTCGAGTCAAACTCGTTTTTGCGAATAAGTACTTAAAGTACGAATTCATGATTAAATTAAACTAAACTACATCATTAATCTAATTTAACATGTATTTAATACTAATTCACTATTCAATTCCAAATTAAATATTGCACTTTATATTAATAAACCTTTTCGATTTAAATTCCAAATTTAGTCGTAACGCGTCTCAAAGACCGATTAACGTCCAACGTCAATTCAATTAAAGTCCAATGGGCTTTTGATTGATTTCTTAAGGCGTGGACTTTTGGTCAACTTGGGTCAAACCGATAACCAAAGTCCAATCCGGGATTTACCCCATAAGCCCATAAATCAATCTTGGCCCATTAGGCCCAATTGAACATTAAAGGTTCATTAGTCGCAATTGGGTTTATGGTTAAGGTTTTGGGCCCAATTGGATCCAATCCACTTGGCCTAAACCAAACTTGATAAATCAAGCCCAATAGCCCCAAATACAACAATTCAAGCCCAAATCCAATTTAAGCCTAAATAATTAAATTACACTAATCCAATTACGCAATTTAATTACCTAAAGTGCATTATATGATTAATCAACTAAATCAACATTTTTAAAACACCAAATTAGTCTTATTAATCATATTCAATTCATTATCACATGTCAAACACACATAATGAAAAATCAAATCCATTTACATGCTTTGATGCTCTCGGCCAAGGGAGTGATTTCATGTCCAATTCGGTTTCAATCCAATTAATCCGCAATCGACATTAAATACATATCCCGAATGATTTTCAATACATCCAATTATCAAAATCAAAAATTTCCAAGACAACACTAGGGCATATCCAATTCGGCCAACACATGGAATTTAGGGTTTATGTTCAATTCAAAGTACAATCCAATTGACATTAAATTAACATCATCCTACATGATTTTAACTCATCCAATGAATTAAAATCAACAAAATTCCAATGATTCAAAATCAATTTTGCATTCGGCCAAGGCATATAATTTGGGGAAAATAATTCCAAATCATTTTTCATCAAATTAGTCCAACCAAAATGAATTTAAACATGTTATAAGCATACTCAAACAAACAATTCATTCAAATCATGCTCAACAAACATTTACCCAAATTTTAAACCCTACAAATTTCATGCTTGCAACATAAGCTCTGATACCATTGTTGGTAAATTCTAAGGTCCCAAGATCAAATCAAGACATGAAATTATGTGTGAACACATCAACGGAGGTAGCGGAATACTCACATTGATCGGTAGAGTCGATATGGAGACGATTCAAGCCCAAAAACGCACTGCCATGTAAGCCTACTGCATGCAGTCCACTGCCTACAAAAACAGAAAATTAAGTGAAGAAACGGAGCTCCTAGCATCGTCGGATGGATCCCGTCTCATGGTCGAACCTCCCTACCACCTTCGCAAGACTTGTAAGTGTGCTAGCACTTGATTTCTCACCATGAGAAACCACTCTTGCTTCCCTTTAGCTCACGCCCAAACTGGTTCCAAACCAGTGAACACTTTGCTCAAATGGGCGTGAGAGAGGAGAGAAAATTTGAGAGAGAAGAAATTGTGTTATGTTAATTAAAATGATTTACCAAAAATCAATTTATATTTATGCCATAATTATTAAATTAATAATAAAATTATGACACATAACATGCAATGGCTTAGAGTATAAAACACTCAATTTCCATGCAATAATATTGAGTGCATTGTACACAATCTACATGCAATGACATTGAGTACAATGTACACAATCTACATGCAAAGCATTAGAATGACATGTGTCATGTGGGCCCCACACGTTCCCAAATGAAAGTGGGCCCACGTGCACTCACGCGTTCGGGTTCGATATTTCCGAAATACAGAGCTTACGTCGCGACGTTAATTCAATCGAATTTAAATAAATAATCGCGCCCGGCGAAATTATTTTACGTCGCTAACGAATTAATTCTCAATTAACTCGTTTGCCCGAATTAAAATCTAATTTTAATTCCGCGTCGAAATCTAATTTCGTCTAATATATCGAATATATTAATACATCGATAATTCCGAATTAATCGTTCTCTCTCTTTAGACGACATTTTATCCCGGATAAAATATCTCCGTTATTAATCCTAGATTAATTTTCTCTCTCTCTTCTTTATAATCCCAGATTATTCAAGAGTGCAAGTTGTGCGTCATCGGTGGATTATCGGGAAGCGACCCATGAGATCCCCGGATAATCTGGCAGTAAATACGGTCGTCGGAGTATCCGAATCACGTACGTACCAGTACTATTTCTACCGATTTACGAGACAAGGTCGACTCCTAGCAAAGCACCAAGTCTACCTAATTCTCCGGACATATCCATTAAAGAATATCTAGATCTGTATCAAGCGTAGTATACAATTGTATTGTGCATATCGGCCCAGTATCGGATAATCACGTGCTAGGGCTGGGGCTGGATAAGTGTCTGCCCCGTCCGAAACACATATCGGATGTCTGGTAACTAGTCTCTATAATCGGATATTCATGACCTGGCCATAATATCACGATTGGATGCGCATCACTTTAAGAGCACTAATACCGTATCCTGCGTGACATCATCTCCATTACGACTGGAGTGACACTTCCGTCTTGACATCACATCCAATACACTACGATTCTCTGATAAACCCAGAAGAGGTGAACACAGAACCAGTTAAGATCCCCAACCACCAAAACCAAAGTTTACCGATTGTCGTAAGTATTAGCGATGCAAGTCTCAGGTTAAGACTATACACACCTACCTTGATTTCGGCCTCCCATAGACACCTAGTCATAATACCAATGGGATTCCGAAGGGTCTATCCAGAGCGAAGCTGTTTCCCGTACCATCGTGGAAACACGACCTCCTATCGCACTTGCACAAGTATCCAATACTTATATATATGAGAACTATGCCGTTGTGCCCTCACAACGCGCACAAGTGCAATACTAGTCTATTCCGCATTATCGATGTCCAGTCTCGATAATACTACGACTAGGGATATTTAATGATTAAACCTTTGGGGACTGATACTGTCTCATATCATTCTCAGTCCAGGAACTAATCATAGGGACCTCTCTTCATTTATATATCTATGGTGATCTAATCACAAACGATGAGAGTGCAATTTCCTTATTACATAGTTAATTTGCTACAACAACACAATGATCTGTGCAAATAGTGACGCTATGGGTCATATTATCCAACACTATCTGTCTATGGAAGTCCGAAATCAGGGTAGGTGTATTTGGTCTTAACCTGAGACTTGCACCGCTAATACTTGCGACAATCAATATAATTTGGTTGAGGTCGTCCAGGGCTTTAACATGTTCTGTGTACGCCAATACTGGGTATATTGAGAATCGTAGTGTATTAGGTGTGAAGTCAATACGGAAGTGTCACTCCAGTCATATGGAGATGATGATCACGTAGGATACAGAACTCGTTTTCTTATATGCTCGAGCTATCGGGATATTATGACTAGTTCATGTTTATCCGATTATAGAGACTAGTTGACAGACATCCGATATGTACTTCGTACGGGGCAGACATAATTCCAGCCCCAGGCCTAGCACGTGATCATCTGATACTGTATCGAAATACGTAATACAACGTATACTACGTCTGATATAGATCGCTTATTCCTGTAAGCATATTTCTCGAGAATTGGGTAGGCATGGTGCTTTGCTAGAAGCCAACATTATCTTGTAAATCGGTACAAATGTAGTACTAGGTACTTACGTGTTCGGATAGTCTGACGACCGTATTTACTGCCAACATATCCGGGGATCTCATGGGTCGCTTCCCGAAGATTCACCGATGATGTATTACTCGCACTTTAATTAATCTTGGAATAATTTGATGAGAGAGAAAATTAATCTGGGATTAATTACGGAGATATTTTATCTCGGATAAAATATTAATTAAAGAGATAGAACGATTAATTTAGAATTAATCGATAAAATAATATATTTTGATATATTATACGAAATTGGATTTCGACGCGGAATTAAAATTAGATTTTAATTCGGGCGAACGAATTAATTTAGAATTAATTCGTTAGCAATGTGAATAGTGATTCGCTAGGCATAATCATTTAATTACGACGCAATGGAAAATTCGTTAATTCGGAATTAGCGAAACCGAGACCGAGTGTGTTTGCGAGCGCATTCACATTTCGAATTCGAATGCGGCACGCAAGTCACATCAAGCGTCAAATCGAAAATCACATCAAGCGTCAAATCACATGTCACTTTGAGTGATGTGACAATTGATTGAGTTATTGATGTGGTTGTTGAAAAAAAGGCATTAATGGGCTTTTTCTTTTTAACTTTTTGAAAAATGAAAAGGGTTTTTTGGTATTTGATTTTGTAAAATCAAATATATATAAAACATTTTTATTTTTATTCACTCTCTCTCTTGGTATACGGTTTCAAGGAAACCAATTTTTTCCCTCCTCTATTTCCTTCTCTCTTTCACGGCTTAGAGCCACTTTCTTCTTCTTCGATTTTTTTCTGGTTTTTCCGAATTAAAAAGAGAAGCAAGAGACGATTTTGTTGCAAAATCAAGTGCTAGCACACCATGAGTCTTCCTAAGGTGATAGGGAACCGATTTCGTAAGCTTGGAAGGTTAAAGCTTGGAGCTTCAATAGAGGTCTTCAATGGCCGAATCTTGGAGGAACCAAACCAGACAAAACCGAGCAGCCCACTGCCATGGAGAGCTGCTGCTGTGACCTTTGAGGAAGCTTGAAGGCTTGTGTTCTTCGTAGCTTCCAAACCAATCAATGTGAGTATGTTTCCGCCATTCTTCTTTGTGTATTCATGCATTTTCTTGCTTGATTTGTTGATTATTGGGACCTAATTAGAAACCAACAGCTCTTCCACGTTGCGAAGAGCCACCCAAGTGTGTGGCCTACAAAGATGTACACACCAAAGCCAAAACTCAACGGTAAGACTACGCCTTGAGTGCACGGGTATTTTGCCCTTGGTACTAGCCTAGGCAAATACCTCAAAACTTTTAACTCGAGGTTCCTCTAGTCAATTAGACTTAAGGATCCTCAAAATCAGTGGCTTACTATTAAAACTTTAGAGTTGCTCACTTGTATAAACCCAAGATTTGAAAGGTTTGGTGCAAAAAATTGTGAAGAATTCTTTGGGTTTATATAGTTCTCCAAAGACAACAAAATTAATTAAGAATCCGATGTGGGATAAAAGCCAATTTAATCTTAGCCATTGGATCTTAATTTAGTGGTTTGATGAGATTATAAAACCCTAATAAGAGTTTGGGCCGAATTGGAATTCAAAACAAATAAAAAAATTAAATAACATTTTTTTACTATTCACGTGTTACTATTCACATGAATAGTAATTTTTTAATCTATTTGTTCTAATCCCAAAGTTCTCCTATCGTCAT
Source organism: Zanthoxylum bungeanum (assembly GCA_019454045.1). NCBI lineage: Eukaryota > Viridiplantae > Streptophyta > Magnoliopsida > Sapindales > Rutaceae > Zanthoxylum > Zanthoxylum bungeanum. The sequence goes on from SKCR01029736.1 coordinate 256,747, forward strand.
TCACCAATCCCTAAGACACTATGGAACCTCATAAATGATTTGTTCAATAATTAAACACATTGAACCATTTATGAACAATTCCTACAGCGATCATATATGCTGTTAAATTTGTACAGTGCACTGTTAACCATTGATTTCGACTTTGTTGTGTGTGACCTTTTGGGTTCCCCTCAAGTTGGACATGAAATGAATCGTGATAATTTAATCGAACATAAATTAACCTCCGATCAGATGGTCGTTCGATTTCAATGACCAAGGTTGACATATAGGAACATGCGAAGGCCCCCCAAATGAGAAGGAAATATATATATACCAATTCTTTATGCGATTTACATATGATACGGTCCATCGCCTCACTGTATCCCCATATATTGACCTAGGGTAGGCAAAGTGTCTACCCATATGGTCAAAGGTATGATGTTGATAGTGTCATGAATCGTGCTAACCCAAGAATCTCACATGATTCTTCCGCTGTGGCCACAGTCTCAAGCACTAATCACACATATCAACCCGCGAACTGAAATACTACTCTTATAAGAAAATATTATCCGAGAGAGTGTCGATTCTCTGTTGTATCTTTACAAACTTCATGTGTTTCAACAAATGACCCAATCATACCCTTATGACCGGATCTTTTGAACCGGGGAAGGAGAATGTCAAATTTATTTGATCCACATATAAGATTTTAAAGACCTCAAGTCTAATGACTAGTCATATAATCGATACATGAAAGTTCTCACAGACACATGGGATAAACACTCCATATGAAAACTTTCGGTGGTCAGTTCGATGGACACGAGCAACTCATGCATCCATGTGATACACCAAGTGGACGGATCTCCGCTAGCAGCCTATGAGATCAGCTACCCCACTTAAGAGCGGATCATATCATCATGCTAGTCTCTCTGCTTTGTGAACGCCTAGATTATTCACAAAACTATGACTAGGAACATTTAAGAGTAATGATTCTCATAAGGCATGGAAGCCATCATCTTATTACTCCAATGGCTTTATTACAGTGTTGATGATTCATATAAGTTATGTAAGACACGTATAATAAATATTGCCATTTTCTTAATTCATGAAAATATTACAAATATATGTACATATAACCCATCCACAAGTTGGGTATAGGGCATATCCCTAACAATCTTCCACTAGCACTATAGCCAACTAGTATGAATCTGGAGACCATACTCTCGGGTGTGCCTTTCATGCTTTTGTTGAGTCAGCCCTTTAGTCAGAGAATCTGCAAGATTATCTTCTGTGGGTATTTTCTCTATAATAACTTCTTTTCTCTCAACAATCTCCCTGATGAGATGAAATCGCCTGAGTACATGCTTGGATTTATGGTGGGACCTTGGTTCATTTGATTAAGCAATGGCGCCCGTGTTGTCACAGTACATCATGATGCCATTCTTTATCGCGGGAAGCACTTCCAGTTCTGTGATGAACTTCTTTATCCAGACTGCTTCTTTAGCTGCCTCAGATGCTGTAATATACTCGGCTTCAGTGGTGGAGTCCGCTGTAGTTGACTGCTTTGAGCTTTTCCAACTGACAGTACCACCATTCAAAGAAAACATATATCCTGTTTGCGATCTGTTGTCATCTTTATCGGTCTGAAAGCTCGTATCACAGTAACCAATGAATTTCATCTCAAAACAGTCTCCATATGTCAAAAACACATCCTTAGTTCTTCTTAGATACTTGAGGATTGTTTTGACAGCTGCCCAGTGTTGCTCACCAGGATTTGCATGATACATGCTCGTTATGCTTAGAGCATAAGAGACATCAGGTCTTGTAGTTAGCATGGCGTACATGATCGATCCTATTGCTGAAGCATAAGGGATCCTACTCATACGCTCTCTATCTGAAGGAGTATGTGGACATTGCTCCTTAGATAATTTGATTCCATGACAAGTAGGTAAATTACCTCTTTTGGAATCTTCCATTTTGAATCTTTTCAAAACTTTATCTATGTACGTAGATTGAGAAAGTCCAAACAACCTCTTAGATCTATCACGATAGATCTTAATGCCGAGGATGTAGGGTGCTTCTCCCAAATCTTTCATGGAGAAATTCTGAGATAATCATTGTTTGGTGGCTTGCATCATGGGAATATCATTCCTGATGATTAATATGTCATCGACATATAACACAAGAAATACAACAGCACTCCCACTACTTTTCCTGTAAACACAAGGCTCGTCTACATTTTTGATGAAGTCAAATTCTTTGATTGTCTCATCAAATCATATATTCCAACTTCTGGAGGCTTGCTTGAGTCCATAAATGGATCGTTTAAGCTTGCATACTTAATTATGATCATCCTTAGATGCAAACCCCTCAGGTTGTGTCATATAGACTTCCTATAGGAGGTTCCCATTAAGGAAAGTTGTTTTGACATCCATCTGCCAAATCCCATAATGAAAGTGTGCAGCTAGTGCCAGTAAAATTTGAATGGACTTTATCATTGCAACAGACAAGAAGGTTTCCTCATTGTCAATTCCTTGGAATTGTCTATAACCTTTCGCCACCAACTGAGCCTTATAGGTTTGGATGTTGCCTACTGCATCAGTTTTACGCTTGTAAATCCACTTGCAGCCTATGGGTTTTATCCCTTCAGGTGCATCTACCAAGTCATAAACTTGATTCTGATACATAGAGTCTATTTTGGATTTCATGGCGTCAAGCCACTTGACTGAATCAATGTCACACATTGCTTCGTCATAACTGGTGGGATCGTCATTATCAATGACCTGATCATGTTCCTCATCAATATGGAAACCATATCTTTCAGGCTCATGTCTTTCCTTATCAGACCTTCTGAGTTCATAACCTTGTGGTTGTTCCGTTGATGCCCTTTTGAGGGGCCTGAGGTTTAGTTCTATGTTAGTTTGCTCTTCTCGTACCTCATCGAGGTCAAGTCTACTCCCACTATATTTCTTGAGAAGGAATTCATTTTCTAGAAATTTTACATTTCGTGAGACAAATGTTCTTTGTTCATTTGGGACGTAGAACACGTATGCTCTTGAGCTCAAGGCATATCCTACAAACTTACATTTAACAGCCATATCATCCAATTTGTTAGTTTGTATGAGCTTGATATATGTGTCACATCCCCAAACTCTTAGATAACTAAGACTAGGACGTTTCCCATACCATAACTCATATGGTGTTTGACTAACAGTCTTGGAAGGAACTTGGTTTAGTAGTAGTGTTGCAGTTTCTAAAGCAATACCCCAAAATGAAAGAGGTAGATCCGTGCCTGGCATCATTGATCAGACCATATCTAATAATGTCCGATTTCTTCTTTCGGAGACCACATTATGTTGTGGAGTTCCCGGAGGAGTCCACTGGGAAACAATGCCATTTTCTCTTAAGTAATCTTGAAATTCGTTGCTTAAGTATTCACCACCTTGGTTAGACCTTAGTGGCTTAATACTTTTATTAAGCTGGTTTTCTACTTCAGATTTGAAGTCTTTGAATTTCTCAAAGGCTTCAGATTTGTACCGCATAAGGTACACATACCTATATCGTGAGTGATCATCGATAAAGGTAATGAAGTATGAGAATCCTTCTCTAGCGGTGACTGACATTGGTCCGCATAAATCAGAATGTATGAGTTCTAATGTCTCCGTTGCACGCTGTCATTTACCTTTGAAGGGTAATTTGGTCATTTTACCAAGTAAACAAGACTCACAAGTTCCATAAGGTTAATATTTGAAGGTCTAAAATACCCATCCTTATGTAGCTTAGTTAATCTTGTTGATATGACCTAAGCGACTGTGCCAAAGAAGTGATTCATTGAGATTATTCGAGTTAACATTGTATATATTAGAGGTTGAACATTCTTTGTTAGTTTGTAAGACATAGATACCATTATTCAAAATACCATCTCCATATTTTATTTCATTGAAATAAATAGAACATTCATTACAACTTATTAGGCATAAAAAGCCTTTATTACATAAAGAAGAAATTGAAATGATGTTCTTTACTAGAGAAGGTACATAAACACAATCTTCAAAGTCTAAAACTAAACCATTCGACAAAACTAATGAATAAGTCCCCACGCACAATGCTCCAGTTTTGCTCCATTACCCATGCGTAAGTCAACCTCCCCATGACAGAGTCTCCTACTATTTCTCAGGCCCTGCACATTATTACACAAGTGAGTCCCACAACCGGTGTCAAGTACCCAAGTAGAATGTTTAGAGTTTTGAGAATATAGTTCAATCATATACAACATACCTGAAGCATTGGCTTCATGGACTCTTGGCTTCCCTAGCTTCCTTAGCTTTCAAGGATCTGCAGTCTTTCTTCCAATGACCATTCTTTCCATAAAAGAAACATTTCCCCTTTCCATTTTTCTTCTCCACCTTACCATTGGGCTTTAGGTGATCTGGAGCCTTGGTCTTGTCCTTATTTTTCTTTGGACCTCGTGGCTTCATGTCCGTACCCGTAAGCATGACGGAGTTTTTAAGCTCCGGTTTCAAGTCCTTTTCTGCTTGTTTTATCAGATTGTGCAATTATGCTAAAGTAGCTTCTTTATCAGACAGATGAAATAGCATAATAAAGTTAGAGAATTCTTTTGGTAAGGACTGAAGAATTAGATCGTGACCTATCTCATGATCCATGATGAACCCGAGGTTGGCCAATTTTTCAATGTGGCCAATCATCTTAAGAAAATGTCCACTAACAGATCCTTCCTTATACCTTGTTTGGAATAAGGCACATGACACTTGGAATCTCACGATATGAACGGAAGTTGCATACAACTCTTCCAGTGAAAGATGATGGTTTGAGCATCCACATTTTCATGAGCTTTCTGAAGTTCGTCCGACACAGAGCCAAGCACTATGAAAACTGCTTGCTCATCATCATCGACGTATTCTTCCAAGCATCGAATGTATTTTGGTCAGCATCTTCTGCGGGTTTAGGGGGAAACGGTCTTTCAAGAACATAGAAAATCTTTTCTTGTCGTAAGACAATTTTAAGATTTTTAAACCAGTCATTGTAGTTGTCCCCTTTGAGCTTATGCTCATCAAGGATGGAACGAAGTGATACTCTATTTTCCATTTGAATGTTTGTGAAATATTTTAACCCACCTGTTAAGAGAGAATGTTAAAATTAGGAATATGTTTTTTCATTAATGTTTCATAATAACATGGGCTTTTAATATTATGAATTTTCTCCCACTCAATTGTTTTAAAATTTTAAGCAAATCACATCAACCCTAATATGATGGATTTCTTATGGGCAAGGATCCCATTATCATCATTTCATAACTCTGACTAGGGCCGATCATTTTAAAATACGATAATTAGGTAGGTTCCCAACCAATTTATATTATAAATCACAATTCCTTGACCATTGGGTTGGGCAATCAAACATGCCATAGCTTATGCTAGTCCTCGTGGACACCAAATCATTTGCCACTAAGTTATAAGACCACGCCTAAGGGTCGCTGTGTCTTATGACTCAGAAAAGTTAAACCATTGTCAATAGTACGATTTAGGGACAAATTGGTATTGGTCAGTCTGGTAAAGCCTAGTCTTGCCAATACGATTTAAGCCCTTTGGGTCTATACTTTACAATAGGAGGCAAATTTTAGACTTAAATTATTATTGAGGATTTTCGTAAGTTTAAGTGAATAACTGTCAAATGGATTCCTCCATTGAAAATTCCCTAGATGGAGGGTGGAGTGAACTCTCTTAAATACCCTTACCTCTTAGCTCTTATCGCCTTGGTGACAGGAATAAACAATAGATCCTCCAAATTAGTCCAACACTTTAAATATGTTTTAAGGTAAGCTTTGAGTAAATGATTATCTAAATGTCTTCACAGCTTTTCCTTTTGGCTATAAAAAGGTATTGAGTGAAGGAAGACACCAAATCATTATCTAACTCTAGTAATACATTTGGTTAAATTAACTTTAGTTCGGAAAGTTTTATTAACGCCTTGGTCCCACCCCACTTGTCTCTTTTATAATGTCTTTTATTATAAACAAGTGATTTATATTTATTAGCCTTAAAGGTAATAAATCTCTAAGTCCATCACGGAATAATTACTTAGCTAAGGGATAAGTAATACACTCTCTATTTCTTAGAAAGTCTCTAGATGCTTGCACCCTAAAATAATCATGCCAATTCTAATCATACATAGAATCATCAAGCATATGAGTTTTAATATGTTGGAATTTTTTAGGCAATAAATATCTTTGATTAATATTTAATTATGATATTGCATTTTATTTTATTCAAATAAATTTACTATTCACATTTTTCTGCCGACGCGTGAACTTCAAATGCAATTTCACAATTCAAATCTTAACCAAATCATGCAAAACTTGTGCCTAAAATTAGGATCAAGGTGTTAGCTTTCCAATGAGCTTTTAAACACCCAATTTCGAGTTCAAATGAGTGAGAAATAAGCAAAACAAAAATGGCGCTCTGATACCACTATTGGGAAGCGGCCGCGAGTGCGCAGCGGAAAAATAAATAATTAAAATTATGATGTCATTTTCCCTTTGCGCAAGACCCATTTATTTTGATTATTCTACAAGCCTAGGCATGTTACTATATATTCTAAGCATAAAACTCATAAGACATGCAAAGAACATAAACCTAAACATGCTAACTATCATAAGAACTCTAATTAAAATAAAGAAAGAAAAAGACTTACTTGAACCGTAGACTCCTCCAGTCCTCCCTCCAATCTACAAGCTTTTCTCGAACTCAGCAAGCTCTTCCACATTCCAAAGAGCCACCCAAGTGTGTTGTTGGAGTTCTACGGTCCCGAGGATCGAAAATAAAGCAAGAAACAACATGTGAATACAATCGAAGAAGTCACGGAATACTTACATCGATCAGTTGAGTGACACGAGAGATAACAAAAACTTTTTATGCCCTTTGAGAAGTCCATGAAGCTCACGTCAGTCACTATTTTTGATCTCCTAAATTCGGTCCAAGCTCCAAGCTTTTGGGTGGTTATTCCAAGCCCACGAGTTGGTTTCCCTGTCACATTCGCGTAACTAAAATGGTGTGCTAGCACTCGGTGATTTTTGCCGTAAAAATCGAATATTTCTTCCTCTATGGCTCTCCGCGTCGAAATCCAATTTTTTTAATATATCTAATATATTAATTTATCGATTAATTCCAAATTAATCAATATCTCTCTTTAAATGATATTTTATTCCAGATAAAATATATCCGCAATTAATCCCAGATTAATTTTCTCTCTCATCTAATTAATCCCAGATTAATTAAAGTGCGAGTCATACGTTATCGGTGAATCTTCGGGAAGCGACCAATGAGATTCCCAGATATGTTGGCAGTAAATTCGATCGTCGGACTATCCGAACACGTAAGTACCTAGTACTACGTTTGTACCGATTTACAAGACAAGGTTGGCTTCTAGCAAAGCGCTATGCCTACCCAATTCTCCAGAAACATGCTTACAGGAATAAGTGATCTATATCAGGCGTAGTATACGTAGTATTACGTATTTCGATCCAGTATCGGATGTCATGTGCTAGGCCTGGGGCTGGAATTGTCATGACCTAGTCATAATATCCTGATAGCTGCAGCATTTAAGAGAACTAATCCCGTATCCTACATGACAATCATCTTCATATGACTGGAGTGATACTTCCGTATTGACTTCACACCCAACACACTACGATTCTCAATATACCCAGCAGAGGCGTACACATAACCTGTTAAAGCCCTGGACGACCAAAACCAAAGTATATTGATTGTCGCAAGTATTAGCGGTGCAAGTCTCAGGTTAAGACCAAATACACCTACCCTGATTTCGGACATCCATAGACACATACTCATACTACCAATGGAATTCCGAGGGGGTCTATCCATAGTGAAGTTGTTTCCCGTACCATTGGTAAACACAACCTCATATTACACTTGCATGAGTATCCTATACACAAATATATGAGAACTATGTCGTTGTGCCCTCACAACGCGGATAAGTGTAATACTACTCTTTTATGCATTTATCGATGTCCAATCTCGATAATACTCTGACTAGGGATATTTAATGATTTTTCCTTCGTGGACTGATACTGTCTCATATCATTCTCAATCCAGGAACAAATCATAAGGACCTCATATCATTTATACATCTTGGTGATCTAATCACAAATGATAAGAGAGCAATCTCTTTTGTCACATAGTTTATTTGTACAACAACACCATGATCTGTACAAATAGTGACGCTATGGGTCATAACTGTCGAACAATCTCCCACTTGGCCTATAGTCAGTCATTCGAGTGTCTTACACCCGAAATATGTACGGTTCACTCAAACTACTGAGAAAAGACTTTCGTCAGCGGATTTGCATGATTATCGTCTGATACGATATATACTATCATCACATCGCCACGATGTATGATCCGAAAGAATCAGGTGAATAGTCGAAGTATATATCTGGATCGTTGATGAGACCATTAATTCTTTAGCATGTGCTGTATCCTAGCTCAATAGCTAACAGAATTATATCTAATCTAATTAGATTTATATCGACCCAGAAGGCTTCTATTACTGGCTCAACTGCAGTAACAACCCACATTTGTTGTTTATTCGGTAACAGTATCTTGCTTGGAATATTTCCAGCTCACTGTTTCATTATTCAAACTGTATAGTACCGTTTGCGACTTATAGCCATTTTATCGGTTTGGGAAACTTGCAGTAGTGATCCTAGTCACTACAAGTTCTCCTTCTCCATTGTTTATGTTGGATAATATGACCCATAGCGTCACTATTTGCACAGATCAGTGTGTTTGTAGCAAATTAACTATGTAATAAGGAAATTGCACTCTCATCATTTGTGATTAGATCACCATAGATATATAAATGAAGAGAGGTCCCTATGATTAGTACCTGGACTGAGAATGATATGAGACAGTATCAGTCCCCGAAGGTTTAATCATTAAATATCCCTAGCCGTAGTATTATCGAGACTGGATATCGATAATGCGGAATAGGCTAGTATTGCACTTGTGCGCGTTTGTGAGGGCACAACGGCATAGTTCTCATATATATAAGTATTGGATACTTATGCAAGTGCGATAGGAGGTCGTGTTTCACCGATGGTACGGGAAACAGCTTCGCTCTGGATAGACCCCTCGGAATCCCATTGGTATTATGACTATGTGTCTATGGGAGGCCGAAATCGAGGTAGGTGTGTATAGTCTTAACCTGAGACTTGCATCGCTAATACTTACGATAATCGATAAACTTTGGTCTTGGTGGTAGGGGGCTTTAACCGGTTCTGTGTACACCACTTCTGGGTTTATCAGAGAGTCGTAGTGTATTGGGTGTGATGTCAAGATGGAAGTGTCACTTCAGTCATTTGGAGATGATGTCACGCAGGATACGGTACTAGTGCTCTTGAGTGTTGCGCAACCAATCGGGATATTGTGACCAGGTCATGTATATCCGATTATAGAGACTATGTTACCAGACATCCGACATGTGTTTCGGACGGGGCAGACACTTATCCAGCCCCAGCCCTAGCACGTGATTATCCGATACTGGGCCGATATACACAATACTACGGTATACTACGCTTGATACAGATCTATATATTCCTGTAAGAATATTTCTGGAGAATTGGGTAGGCATGGCGCTTTGCTAGAAGCCAACCTTGTCTTGTAAATCGATATAAACGTAGTACGAGGTACTTACGTGTTCGGACAGTCCGACGATCGTATTTACTGCCAACATATCCGGAGATCTCATGGGTCGCTTCCTGAAGATTCACCGATGACGTATGACTCGCACTTTGATTAATCTGGGATTAATTAGAAGAGAGAGATAGAATTAATCTGGGATTAATTCGATGAGAGAGAAAATTAATCTGGGATTAATTGCGGAGATATTTTATCTGGGATAAAATATTAATTAAAGAGAGAGAACGATTAATTTGGAATTAATCGATAAAATTAATATATTCGATATATTAATCGAAATTGGATTTCGACGCGGAATTAAAATTAGATTTTAATTCGGGCGAACGAATTAATTTAGAATTAATTCGTAAGCGACGTGAATAGTGAATTCGCTAGGCGTAAATCATTTAATTACGACGCGACGGAAAATTCGTTAATTTGGAATTAGCGAACCCGAGCCCGAGAGTGATTGCGAGCGCATTCGCATTTCGAATTCGAGTGCGGCACGCAAGTCACATCAAGCGTCAAATCGTTTATCACATCATGCGTCAAATCAATCGTCACTTTGAGTGATGTGACTTGACAACATGTCACTTTATTAAAGTGATGTGATATGACTTAAAGTAAAGTAGAAATGATGTGTGAAAAGTAGAAAAGCATTAATAGACTTTTGCTTTTTACTTTTGATATATATGATAATGATTATATATATTTATTTTTGGAAAATGAATTAAAAAAATATAAACTAAAGTCATTCTCTCTCTCCTGCATGCAAGACTCACGGTCTTCTTCTTCCCTCCCTTTTCTCTCTCGGCATGAAGCCGTTTTCATCTCTTCCTTTCTCGTTTTTTCTGGTTCTGCCGAGAAGTAATGAGAAACAAGTTTTGATTTTGTTTCAAAACTTAGTGCTAGCACACCTTGAGGCATACATAGGTGATAGGGAAGCTTCTTCTTTGAGCAAGGAAGCTTGAAGCTTTGAGCTTCAATGGTGCTCAACAATGGCCGAACATGGTGGAGTCCAAACCAGTCCTCACTCGCGCAGCCCACTGCCTTGGAGAGTCATTGCCGAGCTTGGAGGGAGGCAAAAAAAAAAACGCACCTTTGTTCTTCATTCATCAAAACCGAAATTCAATGTGAGTTGATTCCGCCACCTCCTTTGATGTGTTCATATGTGATTTTTTATGCATTGTTTGTGATCTTGTGGACTTGATTAAACTCCGACATTGGTATCTAGAGCCATTGATGCATGAAATCCGAAATTAGGTTCTTGGCAAATTTGGGGCTTTTTGATTTTGGCTTGATTCTGACAAATTGATTGTGTAAGAATGATATATGATCTAATTTGAGATATATGTAATCAATTTGACAAAAAAAATCATTGGATTGATTTTCCCCAATTTGCAAATTTTGGTCAAAACTTTAATTTGGGTAAACTCGATTTAGGCATGATTTGGTTGAATTGTTTGATGCATTGTGCTTGAATGAGGTTGAATTGAAGTTGTGCATGATCAATTTCAAGAAATTGGATTAGATCAATTTTCCCCAATTCTTAGGTTGAATTTGAAACTTGAAATTGGGCCAAAATGTGTTTAAGCATGTTTTAATTGAATTGGATGTTTAAGTATGCTTAGAACATGTTTAATTGAGATTGTGTGTGATCAATTTCACGAAATTGGATTGGATTCAGTTTTTCCCAAATTGGAGGCTTGGCCGAAAATTGGGAGAGAACCTAATGTCTTGGTAATTTTGTTTTGTTTGATCATTGGATGACTTAAAACAATTGGTTAATGTTGCTTTGAAGTTCAATTGGATTGAATTTTGATTTAGAACATTTTCCCTTTTAAAGTGGCTTGGCCGAATTGTTTGGAACATGAAATTCTTTGTGATTTTTTGTTTTAATTCATTGGATGAATTGAATTGATTTTGGAAATAAGATTGTGGACTCATTGGATT